>JACRUU010000007.1:31529919-31542419 GCA_030449085.1 Kryptopterus vitreolus | reverse complement strand
ATATATTATACTTTTATTGTCTGGAAAATACCCAATAATTTATGCCCTGTACTTTTGGTTGATTTCTCGGGCACATTCTGTCTGAAGAAATATCTATTTAACCTGTATTTTTTCCAAAAAAACTTGGGTCCTAATATACCAACATGTTAAATGTTAGTGATTTAACATAACATGTTATGTTAAATTACCAATCTAAAGATTTGGGGTCAAGCAAGGCTGTGCAAGGTAAGAATGTCGCTGTAAGTAAAAGCTTACCAGTCACACGACAATCTACGGGCGCCGGCTCGCAAGCCAGGGCTGTGGAGAACTCGAACAGGACGTCGTGCTGCACGTGTGTGGACGTGCTAATCCCCTCGCGAATGAGCTTCAGGGAACCAATCGTAGCGCTCGGATCACACGCGAAATTGACGGTGAACGTGGCTTCGGTACCTACGGAAAGAAAACAGGGCGGGAAAATTAACGCGGCATAAAAGCGTTTCCAGTAGGCGTGGCCTTGTACACAAATTGGCGTCGCTGGAAGATATTTCATGCCACCATCTAAGACGTGTCCTAATACTTTTGGCCCTACAGTGAAGGTCACTATTACACATTTTCCTTCGTCCTGCACGTGTCATGAACCCACCCAGCTGTGTATCCAGCTCCCCTTTGTAAGTGAGAGTAAGCAGGCCGTCGGTAGATAACTGCAGGGATCGCTTGGCCCCGACGAAACTGTGCGGCGTGCCGTCCTCCACCACGCAGCCGGCGACATCCGGCCTGTCCGTTGCGCACTCGCGGGCGGCCGAGCAGATGTTCACCTGCCGGGAAAACGCACGGGGGTTTGGGGTCTTTTTTTTTTTTCCTTCTAAAACCTCTTTAGTCAGTAAATACATGTTTACTCACAATGAACTCTTTCCTGTTTGCACTCGTCTTGTATCCATTTTCAGAGGCCAGAGGAAGCAGGTTGAACTCGAAGCCGGTGTTGGGATGCTTCAAAGAACAAGTCTAACACACACACACACACACACACACACACACACACACACACACACACAGTTGACTTATTTGAGTGCACATCAAGTTGCATCTAGTATATAATATACAACAATTACAATCAAATCTACATGCATGTAGGGTTGGGTATCATTTTAGGGTTAGCGATACCCGATTCCGATTCGTACCGATTCCCAGATTCGATTCCAAACCACACATGCTTAGTGGTGTAACATATTAGTTTATTAAAATAATTCCGATTAGCTTTGTCTTCTTTTTTTTCCCTCCGTGTAGATTAGCACATAAGGTCCTGGAAGATTGGACACAGGGAAGGTCCTGGCAGATTACCAGGTGAGGAAAAAATTATTATTAAGAATTTAAGGAATTATAAAGAGGAGTAAAACAAAAATATAATAAGAGGAATAATAAGTATCTTATTTTTAATCTATTTAAATCTAGTTTTAATCTTACGTATCCGATTCCAGAATTGAAAACGACTTTCGATTCTACATGCATGTTTAAATGGAATGGCTAAGTGTATTCACAAATCAGATACCAAGTACATTGTATAATGTTAAACAATAACAAATCATATGTGTGTGTGTGTGTGTGTGTGTGTGTATATGTATATATATATATATATATATATATATATATATATATATATATATATATATATACATACATACATACATACACACATACATGTATACATATATATATATATATATATATATATATATATATATATATATATATATATATACATACACACACACACACACACACACACACACACACACACACACACACACACACACACACACACATATATATATATATATATATAAAAATGCTAATTGAAGAAATAGTTCACCAGTGAAAGAGGAACATTGCAATGCATTGCATTACCTATTTTTCATAACATTTCTTCTTGCTAAAAAACAAACAAACAAACAAACAAACATGCAGCTTCTTGTGAATTTCTCCCTTAGACTTCCCTGTTCCCTTAAACTGTAAACGCTGTTACATTTTTTCATTTTGTTAAACTTTCCCAATAGTGAACATGTGTTAATTACTATGGCGACTGACAAATAAAAAAAAAAAAAAGAGCGCCCTCTTCTGTTTGGATTTTTTTCCCAGTGATAAGTCCGATTTGATCGTGAGAGCCGCATTAAAAAGTAAATAAATAAAAATACTGCGGACCCAAGGGTCACAAGCTCTCCCGTGACTTATAATGGGAAATTTCGTAGTGGGGTGTGGGCAATGGTTTGGAACCAGTGTAACCTGTTTTAGAACCTCTCGCTATTACTAATAATGGAACGTTGGAATGGTGCACAAAGAGCGCTCGCTGTAAAAGGCCACGTCTCACCCTGAACTCAGTGACTTACTTGATTGGTGGTTACAGCGGTGGAAATGGCGCAGGCTGCATCCGTGTCCCACATGAAGTTTACTACGCAGTCCCGGTCTGACAGGAACCGTGGACCGGATGTCTGCCACAGAAATGATGTATTATTATTATAATACATATATCGTAATATTCCATACTTTATCTAAGTGAGAATGAATAGGGTCCTCACCACAGGTCCTTTAGAGCAGACGAAGTGAATGCGTGTAGTATAAGTGGTCATCTTTCCGTCCACCTCACACGCCGAGCCGTCTGTGTACTCCAGCAACAGCTGATTGTCCTCTACGATCACGGGGCCCTTTTTAGCCACGCCCAGGTTACTGATGGTGACTTTTTCAGACGGTATTTCCTGTAAAAAAATGAACAGTATAACATAAGTACATAATCTAGTCCAAATGACCTACAATGCTATTTTGAAGGGGAAAGAGGGGGGGGGGGGTGCAAACCAGAAAATATTACCTGATCACTTTGGTATGTGATCTGGCACACTGAAGCAAGTCGGTCACAGCCCGGTCTTGGTCTGAGCGGCTGGCACACGTTGATGTAGTACGTCCTCCTTTTTGTCACGTCCATCGCCTCCCAGTTTGCAGATCCGACCAACTTGGACAAGCTTCGAAGATAATACGAAATTAAAAAGACCACTGAAGCGAACCGAAACTTGGTTGTTAGAGTTAACGTTTGTTCGAATAAAGCCCCAGATATACTTTACCTAGACAAATCAAACTGCTGGAAGGTAGTGGGGTCGGTAACCACACACTCCCGTGGCCTCTCTGGACATGCGTAGGAGGTGTACCACCGGAAGTTGTAGGTATATTCATCCTCAGCCTGCGTGAAACAACATGATGACGTAATAAGTACAGTATAATACTGTATAAGTATACAGTATCAGGATTAGGAGTAGTAACAGTAATAACATTAGCAGAAGTAACAGTAGCAGGATTACTAGGAGATGTAATAATAAGAGGATTAGAAGTAGCAGTGGTAGTAACAATACTAACGGTAGCATGGTAAGGAAGAGTAACAGTAGCAGGATTAGAGTCATAAGTGTAGAAAGATTAGGAGTAGTAACAGTAGCGGGATTAGGAGTAGTGGAATCAGGAGTCATAAGAGTAGAAAGATTAGAAGTAGTAACAGTAACTGGATTAGGAGTAGTAACAGTAACGGGATTAGTAGGAGTAGTAACAGTAGTAGGATTAGGAGTAGTAACACTAGCAGGATTAAGAGTCATAAGAGTAGAAAGATTAGAAGTAGTAACAGTAGTAACATTAACAAGATTAGGAGTAGTAACAGTAGTAACAATAACGGGATTAGGAGTAGTAGGAGTAGTAACAGTAGCAGGATTAAGAGTCATAAGAGTAGAAAGATTAGAAGTAGTAACAGTAACGATATTAGGAGTAGTAACAGTAGTAACAGTAGCAGGATTAGGAGTAGTAGGAGTAGTAACAGTAGCAGGATTAGGAGTAGTAGGAGTAGTAAGTATTAGGAGTAGTAGGAGTAGTAACAGTAGCAAGATTAGGTGTAGTAACAGTAGTAACAGTAACAGGATTAGGAGTAGTAGGAGTAGTAACACTAGCAGGATTAAGAGTCATTAGAGTAGAAAGAGCAGTAACAGTAATGGGATTAGGAGTAGTAACAGTAGCAGGATTAGGAGTAGTAACAGTAGTAACAGTAGCAGGAGTAGTAACAGTAACAGGATTAAGAGTAGTGACAGTAGCAGGATTAGGAGTAGTAACAGTAGCAGGAGTAGTAACAGTAACAGGATTAGGAGTAGTGACAGTAGCAGGATTAGGAGTAGTAACAGTAGTAACAGTAGCAGGATTAGGAGTAGTAACAGTAGCA
Organism: Kryptopterus vitreolus; assembly: GCA_030449085.1. Taxonomy (NCBI): domain Eukaryota; kingdom Metazoa; phylum Chordata; class Actinopteri; order Siluriformes; family Siluridae; genus Kryptopterus; species Kryptopterus vitreolus. The sequence goes on along the minus strand of JACRUU010000007.1, from coordinate 31,538,203 downwards.
GGAGTAGTAACAGTAACAGGATTAGGAGTAGTTACAGTAGCAGGATTAGGAGTATTAACAGTAATAACAGTAGCAGTATTATGAGTAGTAACAGTAGCAGGATTACGAGTAGTAACAGTAGCAGGATTAGGAGTAGTAACAGTAGTAACAGTAGCAGGATTATGAGTTGTAACAGTAGCAGGATTAGGAATAGTAACAGTAACAGGATTAGGAGTAGCAACAGTAGCAGGATTAGGAGTAGTAACAGTAGCAGGATTATGAGTAGTAACAGTAGCAGGATTAGGAGTAGTAACAGTAGTAATAGTAGTAACAGTAGCAGGATTAGGAGTAGTAACAGTAGTAACAGTAGTACATTAGGAGAAGTAACAGTAGGAGTAATAGTAGTAACAGTAGCAACAGGATTAGGAGTAGTACAGTAGGAGTAAACAGTAGCAGATAGGAGTAGTAAGTAGTAGTAACAGTAAGTAACGTAACAGTAGCAGGATTAGGAGTAGTAGGAGTAGTAACAGTAGCAGGATTAGGAGTAGTAACAGTAGTAACAGTAGCAGGATTAGGAGTAGTAACAGTAGCAGGATTAGGAGTAGTAACAGTAGTAACAGTAGCAGGATTAGGAGAAGTAACAGTAACAGGATTAGGAGTAGTAGCAGCAGTAACAGTAGCAGGATTAGGAGTAGTAACAGTAGAGGAGGAGTAGTAACAGTAGCAGTATTAGGAGTAACAGTAGCAGGATTACAGTAGTACAGGATTAGGAGTAGTAACAGTAACAGTAGCAGGATTAGGAGTAGTAGTAGTAGTAACAGTAGCAGGATTAGGAGTAGTAGGAGTAGTAACAGTAGCAGTATTAGGAGTAGTAACAGGAGTAGTAACAGTAGCAGGATTAGGAGTAGTAACAGTAACAGTAGTAACAGTAACAGGATTAGGAGTAGTAACAGTAACAGTAGCAGGATTAGGAGTAGTAACAGTAGTAACAGGAGGATTAGGAGTAGTAACAGTAGTAGTAACAGTAACAGTAGTAACAGTAGCAGGAGTAGTATTAGGAGTAACAGTAGCAGGATTAGGAGTAGTAACAGTAGCAGGATTAGGAGTAGTAACAGTAGTAACAGTAGCAGGATTAGGATTAGTAACAGTAGTAACAGTAGCAGGATTAGGAGTAGTAACAGTAGTAACAGTAGCAGGATTAGGATAAATAAAGGTATTAGGATAAGTAGGAAATATAACAATAGATAATTAGAAGTAGCAGTATTGGTAACAGTACTAACATACAGTGGGAGTAGAAGTAGGAACATGATTAGGATTAGCAGCATTAGGAGCAGTATGATGAGTATTAGGAGCAGTATTAATAGTATATTACTAGTATAAATAGTAGTAGGAGAACTATTATTTACTGCATTGTTAATTCGATCACTTTATTCAGGGCTTTTAAATGTTGATCTTTCAGGAAGTGAAACACATTAAATCATGTGATCAGGTGACTGTACACCTCCCTCGCTTCCCCTCCCTCCCTCTATCTCTCTCTCTCTTTCTCTTTTTCTTTCCGTGGACTTTTTTATACCTGAAACTCCGGTTTGCCTGGCCCGGCCTCTCGGTCACACAGGAAAGAGATGTGTGTGGAGCGATGCGTGTGTTCCTCGTTGTTGTAGCGAGATCCGTTTATATAGTCCAGCTCGATCATTCCATCATAATAAGACAGACTGGAGTTAAACTCGCCCAGGTTCCAGACATTCGATTTGGTGCTGTCAAAACAAAACACGGGGGAAGTTCAGAGCAGAAGAGTAAAGTCTAAGAAGAAGGCGTTTGTGTGGAAAGGAGGGGTTCTCTTGCCTCTTATCCACCTGACAGGCTCCGGATTTCTCAGGGCAGTCCGTGACCTTCACGTTCCCACACACGTTAATAAAGTAGTCGTATTTGTCGTTGGAGATGACGTAGTAACCTCCGTCGGCCTTTCTCAGCGGGGTCAGGTCGAAGGACAAGCCTAAAATAACAGAAGGGCATGTGTTTTCAACTTCTGATGCAGAAGGGGTTATTTATTTATTGATTTATTTGTTAAATAGAGCCATGTGGAATAAAGACAACAACAAAAAAAAAAAAGACAACATTGCGTTCCCGTCACATTCAAATCATTAAACAACTTTTATCTGTACTTGTCAAAGCTAAACATTGCTTGGTGTGTTTTTAAAGGGGAACGGGTCGAGACAAGACGAGCCTACACAGGAGTGTTAAAGAATGATGTGATGGTGATTAGCAATGTACAGTAACATACTGTATAAGCTATACAGTATATATATATATATATATATATATATATATATATATATATATATATATATATATATACACATATACATATACACACACACACGCATACATAAATATATAATATATATATATATATATATATACACACACACACACACACACACAGACATATATACATATATATATATATATATATATATATATATATATATATATATATATATATATATATATATATATATATATATATATATATATATATATATATCTAGGGCAGTGGATATGTGGACGAGTGGAGAGTGAAGGGTGGAGCTTATGACAGCACATTTGCCTGCAGCACAAACACTTAATAAATAATCACTATTAGCATTTTGGGATCGAACGCTCGAACCATCTGAAACATGTTTGACTCTCCAAGTCTCACTGAACGCAAAAATGTAATGTTCCCATAAACAAACACAAGTTTACGGTAATAGATTGGTGAATACGGCTGGACATGTCGGGTGTGCCAATACTTTTGCCCATATAGTGCATCAGTGAAATGAATATACATGAAATGTGATTCTGAGTCGGCGAGATGGAAAATAACCTGTGGGTGGATGTGAGGGTGGTAACGCTACCTGCGGTGATGGTTTCCACTTTGCAGTCGTCGCCCTTTGTCCTGGTGAGCACGCAGGCGGCGGCGGTCTGCCACTCGAACTCGTAAACGCAGCCGTCGCCCGACACGCTCCTCATGATGGGGGCGCTGTCCATGTCTCCGGGCTTACACTTCAGAGTGATGATACTTTTAATCCTGGTGTTTCTCCTGCACACGTCGCCGTCGGTGTAGACGAGTCTCAGGTCCGTCTCTGTGTGGTCTTTCTGGGGTGACGAGAGGAACTGACCCAGGCTAATCGAGTTTCCCTTCCCTGATCAGGAAAACATTTACACTACAGCTTAATCACCACAGAATCAAATAATAAACACAAAACAAATAACAATACACATACAAATAGATTACAATACATATATAGAAATACACAAACAAATAGATTACAATACATATATAGAAATACACAAACAAATAGATTACAATACATATATAGAAATACACAAACAAATAGATTACAATACATATATAGAAATATAGATACAAACAAACAGACAGGATGGATGGATGGACATAGATGAAGATAACACATCTGATAGACAGACAGATAAGCAGAGAGAAAGAAAAATGGACAGACAGAAAAGCAGAAGGAATGAGACAAGATACCCTGACAGACAGACAGGCGCAGACAAGTAGAAAGAAAGATAGAGAGAGAGAGAGACAGACAGTCAAGAAGAGAAAGATAGACAGACAGAAAAGCAGAGAGACAGTCAAGAAGAGAAAGATAGATAGACAGACAAGCAGAGAGACAGTCAAGAAGAGAAATATAGACAGACAGACAAGTAGAGAGACAGACAGTCAAGAAGAGAAAGATAGACAGACAGAAAAGCAGAGAGACAGTCAAGAAGAGAAAGATAGATAGACAGACAAGCAGAGAGAGACAGTCAAGAAGAGAAAGATAGATAGACAGACAAGCAGAGAGAGACAGTCAAGAAGAGAAAGATAGACAGGCACAGACAAGCAGAGAGAAAGATAGACAGACAGAAAATCACGAAAAAAATATACAGACAAACAGGCACATACAAGCAGGGAGAAAGATAGAGAGACAGACAGGCAAGAAGAAAAAGATCAACAGACATACAAGCAGAGAGAAAGATAGATAGATAGACAGAAAAGCAGAGAGAAAGATACACAGACAGACAGACAGGCAGACAAGAAGAGAAAGATAGACAGACAGACAGAAAAGCATAGGGAATGATACACAGACAGACAGACAGAAGAGAAAGAGAGATGGACAGGCAGAAAAGCATAGAGAAAGATACACAGACAGACAGACAGACGAGAAGAGAAAGATAGACGGGCAGAAAAGCAGAGAGAAAGACAGACAGACAGGCACAGACAAGAAGAGAAAGATAGACAGGCAGACAGACAGACAGGCACATACAAGAAGAGAAAGATAGACAGGCAGACAGACAGACAGGCACAGACAAGAAGAGAAAGATAGACAGACAGACAGAAAAGCAGAGACAAAGATACACAAACAGACAGGCACAGAGAAAGAGAAAGATACACAGACAGACAGACAGGCACAGACAAGAAGAGAAAGATAGACAGACAGACAGAAAAGTAGAGAGAAAGAATGGCCACAAGTACACACTAGGTGTAATACAGCATTAATACCTGTTATAAAGGTGATATAACACAAACACTCACCCACAGCACACAGTGCTGCGTTTTCAGGACACGAGGTCGTCTCCTGCTGCTTGATGATTTTATTACACACATTTACATAGTACAGTTTTCGGTCCGTCTCGGGAGAGTTGGCATCCACCGCCACCCAGTTCTGTGGTGTATCAGACGCTGAAAGACAAACAACAGGAACCAGATGTAAATACGGATTATTACGCGGAAAATAAATAAATAAATAAATAAAGACATACGGCTGGAAAACGCAGTGTCCAGATACTTTTGGCTGCTCAGTTCAATGCACCATGGACATATGAATATGCTAAAATATTTAAATAAATATTTAAATAAATAAAATTGTAAATATAAATAAAAATAAAAATAAATAAATATGTAAGTTAATAGAATTACATCATAGTTGACATTCGGATTCTGATTCCTGATTCATGTTTCATCCGCCACTATTAGCTAACAGCAGCCCGGAGATATGGTCAGATCCCTGATGTGATATGACCAGACGTCTCAGATAAATAAATAAATAAATAAATAAATAAATACAGACATACGGCTGGAAAAATGCAGTGTCCAGATACTTTTGGCTGCCCAGTTCTATGCAAACCATGAACATATGAACACGGTAAATAAACAAATAAATAAACAATAATAAACAAACAACAACAAATAAATAAATAACTATATATATATATATAAATATATATATATATATATATATATATATATATATATATATATATATATATAGTTAATAGAATTACATCATAGTTGACGTCTGGATTCTGATTCCTGAAGGATTCATTTAATTTCTTTACACTGAATTCTGGAATCTGATTGGTCGGAATGTGTGTACAAACTAGACATCACAACTTTAATATATATATATATATTTTTCCTCTTATGTCCCAGTACGTTATTTACAAAAAATAAAAAAATGAACATATTAGAAACACGTTACATTTTAACGGTGCTAATTTGACTAACGCATGATTTATTTTTTATTAAAAAAATTAAAAAATCTAAAAATAGGCAAAATTATAACCTTCTATGCAACACGCACATCTTCACGACGCCCTTTATTTAAGGAATATGGAATAAGGAAAGATTTATTTAAGGAATATGCAACAATAACAACAACAACAACAACAAATGCGTTTAAGTTGCGATTAATCACAAGTTAACTCATTGCAATCGTACGATTAATCGCGATTATATATTTAAATCGATTGTTAGCCATTGTTTAAAAACAAAATACACTTATTCTTGACCATAATCCGAATTTTCTGACATGGTAAATAAATAAATAAGTTTGGAAAATAATCACTCTTGGTTGATGCCTTATTAATATTAGTCACATAGGATCTTTAATAACGTTAGAAATGACATAGCAGAGATGTAGGATCATGGAACATTGGCATTCACCTGCGTAGCGAGTGAGGCGAGACAGGTCATCATGCATTTTGCTGTCTGTGACGCAGACAGACAGATAAGATACATGGATGGATCGACAGATAGATAGATAGAGATGAAGATAACACATTTGATAGACAGACAGAAAAGTAAAGAGAAAGAAAAGTAGGCAGACAGACAGAAAAGCAGAGAGAAAAAGACAGACAGAAATATAGATAGAAAGAAATGTGGGCAGAGACAGAAAAGTAAAGAGAAAGAAAAGTAGGCAGACAGACAGAAAAGCAGAGAGAAAGAGACAGACAGAAAAGCAGAAAGAAAGAGACAGACAGAAAAGCAGAGAGAAAGAGACAGACAGAAAAGCAGAGAGAAAGAGACAGACAGAAAAGCAGAAAGAAAGAGACAGACAGAAAAGCAGAGAGAAAGAGACAGACAGAAAAGCAGAGAGAAAGATAGAGACAGACAGAGAAGAAAAGAGAAGGAAAAATAGACAGACAGACAGAAAAGCAGAGAGAGAAAGATACACAGACAGGCACAGACATGCAGAAAGAAAGATAGATAGAGAGACAGACATACAAGAAGAGAAAGACAGACAGACATAAGCCGACTCCATAAGCACTGAGCTCCCACCTCCCTATAAGATACAGATCCGCACTGCACTTATTGTGTGTTTTGATCTTGCATTATAGATAAAACTGGTGTTCACCTGCGTAGCGAGTGAGACGAGACAGGTCATAATGCATTTTGCCGTCCGTGACCCTGCATAGGAGGTCTTTGGTTTCCTTTACGCACGCGTACGACGTCTGCCAGTTAAAGTAGTAGGTGCAGTCGACCTCCCCGGTGAACTCGGGTAAACCGTTTCCTGCAAAAACAACAACTTTCACCTTCAGTAACAGCAGGGAACGACTTGGTTAATGAATGAGTGAGCTGTGTAAAGAATGAGTGAGTGAGGAATTGGTTAATGAATGAGTGAGGAATTGGTTAATGAATGAGTGAGCTGTTTAAAGAACGAGTGAGTGAGGAATTGGTTAATGAACGAGTGAGCTGTGTAAATAATGATTGAGGAGTTGGTTAATGAATGAGTGAGCTGTTTAAAGAATGAGTGAGTGAGGAGTTGGTTAATGAATGAGTGAGCTGTATAAAGAATGAATGAGTGAGGAATTGGTTAATGAATGAGCTGTTTAAAGAATGGGTGAGGAATTGGTTAATGAACAAGTGAGCTGTGTAAAGAATGAGTGAGGAATTGGTTAATGAATGAGTGAGCTGTTTAAAGAATGGGTGAGGAATTGGTTAATGAATGAGTGAGCTGTGTAAAGAATGAGTGAGTGAGGAGTTGGTTAATGAATGAGTGAGCTGTTTAAAGAATGGGTGAGGAATTGGTTAATGAATGAGTCATCTGTGTAAAGAATGAGTGAGTGAGGAGTTGGTTAATGAATGAGTGAGCTGTGTAAAGAATGAGTGAGTGAGGAATTGGTTAATGAATGAGTGAGCTGTTTAAAGAATGGGTGAGGAATTGGTTAATGAATGAGTGATCTGTGTAAAGAGTGAGTGAGTGAGGAATTGGTTAATGAATGAGTGAGCTGTGTAAAGAATGAGTGAGTGAGGAGTTGGTTAATGAATGAGTGAGCTGTTTAAAGAATGAGTGAGGAATTGGTTAATGAATGAGTGAGCTGTGTAAAGAGTGAGTGAGTGAGGAGTTGGTTAATGAATGAGTGAGCTGTTTAAAGAATGGGTGAGGAGTTGGTTAATGAATGAGTGAGCTGTGTAAAGAAATGAGTGAGTGAGGAATTGGTTAATGAACGAGTGAGCTGTGTTAAATAATGATTGAGGAGTTGGTTAATGAATGAGTGAGCTGTGTAAAGAATGAGTGAGTGAGGAATTGGTTAATGAATGAGTGAGCTGTGTAAAGAATGAGTGAGTGAGGAGTTGGTTAATGAATGAGTGAGCTGTTTAAAGAATGGGTGAGGAGTTGGTTAATGAATGAGTGAGCTGTTTAAAGAATGAGTGAGTGAGGAGTTGGTTAATGAATGAGTGAGCTGTTTAAAGAATGAGTGAGTGAGGAGTTGGTTAATGAATGAGTGAGCTGTTTAAAGAATGAGTGAGGAGTTGGTTAATGAATGAGTGAGCTGTTTAAAGAATGGGTGAGGAATTGGTTAATGAATGAGTGATCTGTGTAAAGAATGAGTGAGTGAGGAGTTGGTTAATGAATGAGTGAGCTGTTTAAAGAATGGGTGAGGAATTGGTTAATGAACGAGTGAGCTGTGTAAAGAATGAGTGAGTGAGGAGTTGGTTAATGAATGAGTGATCTGTGTAAAGAATGAGTGAGTGAGG
>JACRUU010000007.1:31522419-31524919 GCA_030449085.1 Kryptopterus vitreolus | reverse complement strand
TTTGGTGAATTCCCTCATTCACATGCAATTATCTTATTTTATACACAGAGAAGTTGAGTCACAGTTTTAAATGTAAAAACAAACTGCACGCCCTCTAGAGGCCGCTCTCGTAATGACATGTGACCTGGAAAAAACTCTCTGTATGGATTTTTCCTGAAAAAAAAAAAAAAAAAAACGTTACATGTTCCAATGCCAGCACCACTAAACTGCCCCTGCCGGGCCCTCGGACAAGGATCGGGACCCTCAACTGCTCAGGTGTATAAATAACAGTAACCTAGTAATGATGTAAACATAATGACGTAATTCATAACATTAAGCTATTCAAGAGCGGGGGGGTGGGGGGGCGGGGGGACTTGATGGTCACCATGGATACGGTTCAGAGATCATGTGATCAATTATTTTTCAAACTTCAAAGCTCGGTTTTGATCCTAATATCGGTTTTGACATTATAACTGATACATGAAGCATAATAGCATGAACTAGGAAAAAAAAACGTGTATTTTCAGGCTATTTTGTCATAAATTAATAAATTGGATATCTGGCGTTTTTAGACACGGGGTCCAACACAAACAGACTCACCTAGACTTCTGCACACGTTAATGTAAAAGTCGACGCTATCGTCCGAGTCGTCGACCAGGTAGCCGTCTGTGACCTTGATGAGGGGGTTGAGGTCGTGCTTGTTTCCATCCGAATCGAAGACGTAGCAGGGAACCTTAAAGACGGGACATGATCTGGTTACAGGGTGCAGAACTAATAAAGGCTTATTGTCTGGATGTTGTAGTAAATGCAGAACGTCAATCAGTCCAGAAGGCAGAATCAATCTCATCTCACGCCCGTTATTAAACACTACTAATGACACACTAAACACTCTTCTGGTGAAGTGAATGCTGTCGTTCTTCCACTATTACATTCTCTCAAATCTGGTGATGATGGTGATGATGGTGATGAAAGTGATGATGATGATGATGCCTCCTGTCTTCCAACCACTGAACAAAACATACTTCCGGGAATACCGTCATGAGATAACATTTATTCATGATGGATGGATGGATGGATGGATAGATAGATAGGACAAAGAAAAAAAAAGATTAAGTAAGAGAGAGAGACATGGGACAACATTTATAAATGATGGATGGATGGATGGATAGAGATAGATAGATAGATAGATAGATAGATAGATAGATAGATAGATAGATAGATAGATAGAGGGAGAAAGAAAGATCGATAGACAAGACAAAGAAAAATAAAGATTTAGGGAGACAGATAGAAAGAGAGAGAGCGAGGGGGGGAGAGGGGGGGGGGGAGAAAGATCGATAGACAAGACAAAATAAAGATTTTGATAGAGAGAGAGAGAGAGAGGAGAGAGAGGGAGAGAGAGGAGGAGAAAGAAGATCGATAGACAAGACACAAAAGATTTTGATAGAGAGAGAGAGAGAGAGAGAGAGAGAGAGAGGGGTAGAATATCGATAGAGAAGAGAGGAGGGGGAGAGAGAGATAGAGATCGATAGATAAGACAAATAAAGATTTTTTTGAGAGAAATAGAGAGAGATAGAGAAGAGAGAGAAGAGAGATGAGGTGGGAGAAAGATCGATAGACAAAGACAAAATAAAGATTTTGATAGAGAGAGAGAGAGAGAGAGAGAGAGAGAGAGAGAGAGAGGTTTGTGAGAGAAGAGAGAGATTTGAGAGAGAGAGAGAGAGGGGGAAAGAGAAAGATCGATAGACAAGAGAGAAGATACAAAATAAAGATTTTTGATAGAGAGAGAGAGAGAGAGAGAGAGAGAGAGAGGAGAGAGAGAGAGAGAGAGGGGGGGGGGGGGGAAGAGAAAGATCGATAGACAAGACAAAATAAGATTTTGATAGAGAGAGAGAGAGAGAAGAGAGGAGAGAGATAGAAAAAGATCGATAGACAAGACAAAATAAAGATTTTGATAGAGGAGAGAGCAGAGAGAGAGAGAGAGAGAGGTTGTGCGCTCTAGAGCTGGAACGTGAAGACTAGACAAAATCGCCCTCTCGTGCAAGATACAATTGATAATCGCACTCATCTCTCGCTCGCTCGCGCGCTCGCTTTCCTTTCTCCTCTCTTTATTATTGTCCTCTCCAGTTAGTCTCCCGTCCCCCCCTCCCCGGCTTCTTATATATAGCGGCGCGCGCGCACAAATTTTTATTCTGATAAAAGCTCGCGCCCTGATCATGGCTTCGCGCTCCTCAGAGAGGAGACATGGAAAGAAGTAGAGAAGATATATAGAGATGTGATAGTGGTGTGTGGTGAATCAAACCAGAGAGAAAAAAGAGAAAGACTGAAAGGATGAGAGGACACAAATACAAATTTCGATATAAGAAGAGCATTTAGTGAAATATATTAGATTTAATATCTGATTAGATAAGATGAATATATATCATAGATTATAGGGGAAAGGAACATTCTAAGACAAAAAAAAAACAGTTTTAAGAAAGAGAGAGAGATAGAGCGAGAGAGAGCGAGAGACTTTGGAAAGAGA
>JACRUU010000007.1:31484919-31509919 GCA_030449085.1 Kryptopterus vitreolus | reverse complement strand
CAGGCTACACAATGTGAACCACACATGATCTGATGGACTCGTGTAGTAAAACAGTGGATATAAAAAAAAAAATTATATATATATATATAATATATATATATATATATATATATATATATATATATCACACCGCCGCCAGGAAACCGGGTTCGAATCCCGTCTCGGCCATGTGTGTGTGGAGTTTTGCATGTTCTCCCCGTGCCTCTGGGGGTTTTTTTTCTCCGGGTTCTCCGGTTTCCCCCCGGGTCCAAAAAAAAACATGCACGGTAGGTTTGATTGGCACCTTGGAAAATTGTCCCGAAGTGTGTGAGTGTGTGTGTGCCCTGCGATGGGTTGGCATTCCATCCAGGGTGTATCCTGCCTTAATGCCCATAGACGCCTGAGATAGGCACAGACTCCCCGTGACCCGAAGGAAGATCGGATATAGCGGTAGAAGATGAATGAATGAATATATATATATATATATATATATATATATATATATATATATATATATATATATATATATATATATATATAAATAAAAACATATCCCCTGCAGCAGAGGTAGCTCACCATGTTTAGGTTGGAGACTACACTTAGAATGTTAAGAATATTAATGGATGACTGTTTTTCTTTTCTTTTTTTTCTTTTCTTTTCTTTTCTGACTGTTTCTTGCCATCATAAGGATTTGTACAGTCGTTGTATTAGCACTAATACGACTGTACGAAGCCTTTTATCCGCACACACCAGACTGTTTAAAGTGTATTCAGAATGCAAGAAAAGGAACGAATGATCCCTTCACACCTTTCCAGGTGACTACTTTGTGAACCTGACGAACGAAAAGCACGAGTTTTGCTGTCATGAAACCTGAAGGTGGTTCATTTGAAGAAGCGAAAAGATATACATTATAGTATATTAAAAAAAAAAAAATATATATATATATATATATATAATTTAGTATTAATGTACAATGGTGAAAATAATACAAATAAAAATACTTACAACTTCTATATATACACACATATAACATTATATATATATATATATACATATAGGTATAGATATATATATATATATATATATATATATATATACATACATATACATATACACATATATATATATATATATATGTGTGTATATATATATATATATATATATATATATATATATATATAATATATATACACATATCCACACATACACACAAATATGAAGTAACAGATTTACATATTTATACATTTACACACACACACACACACACACACACACACACACACACACACACACACACACACACACACACACACACAGTAAATGTAACGTCTTCAAACTCTACTACAGTTTTGACTGCTGCTATATGCTAACATGGTTAGCATGCTAAGAGGCTAGCAGCGCTTCCTGGAGCTCCGTACCTGCACAGATCCTGGTACCATGAGGAGCCGGAGCCGGTGCTGGAGCTGGAGCTTTCCCCCGCGCACAGTGTGTGGAGTAAAGCCCAGGACACGCTGTACAACAGCAGCAGCAGCCGGACTCTCTCCGCCGCAGCACTCATCCTGTCCCGTGTCAACAACACATACACACTTCACTACGCGCTCTCCGACATCATACACCACTGCGTGGTGTGTGTGTGTGTGTGTGTGTGTGTGTGTGTGTGTGTGTGTGTGTGTGTGTGGGTGTGCGTGTGTGTGTGCGTTGTGTGTGTGTGTGTGTGTGTGTGTGTGTGTGTGTGTGTGTGTGTGTGTGTGTGTGTGTGTGTGTGTGTGTGTGTGTGTGTGTGTGTGTGTGTGTGTGTGTGTCAATGTTAGTGTGACTAGCAGGAACTGCCTATGCTAACCGCTAGGATCACATGACGTGAAGACACGTGCAGAGGTCACGTGGTGTGACTCAACCGCATCGTCATGTGTCTAAATGTCATTTCTTTATTTCTTATTTATTTATTTCCATGTCAGATCAGTTCTTTCTTTCTTTCTTTCTTCTCTTCTTTCTTTCTGTCTGTCTGTCTGTCTGTCTGTCGGTATTTCCTACCATTTCCTTTCTTTCTTTCTTTCTCTTCTTTCTTTCTTTCTTTCTTTCTTTCTTTTTGTTGTCTGTTCCTTCCCATTTCTTCCTTCCTTATCTTTCTTTTTTGTTGTTCTTTCTTTCTTTCTTGCTTCTTTCTTTCTTCTTTCTTTCTTTCTTCCGTCCTTCTTTTTTTGCTTCTTTCTTTTCCTTACTCTTTTTTCTTTATTTCTTTTTTTGGTATTTCATCCTTCTTTCTTTCTTTATTTCTTCTTTCTTTCTTTCTTTCTTCTTCTGTTTTTTGGTCCTTTTTCATGTCTTTCTTTCTTTCCTTTCTTTCTTTCTTTCTTTCTTTCTTTCTTTCCTTTTTCTTTTTTTTTTTTTTCTTTCCTCCTTCTTTTTCTTTTTTCTTTCTTTCCTTCTATTTTTTTTCTTTCCCGCCCATTTCTTTTCTGTTCCATTTCTTCTTTCTTGTTGGTATCTCCCCTTTCCTTTCTTTTTGTTGCTATCTCTTCCAATTTCATTCCTTTCTTTCTTTCTGTCTTTCTTTCTTTCTGTTGGTATTTCCTCCCATTTCTTTTCTTTCTTTCTTTCTTCCCATTTCCATTCTTTTTGTTGGTATCTCTTCCCATTTCCTTTCCTTTCTTTCTTTCTTTCTTTCTTTTTCTTTCTTTCCTTTTCTTTATGTTGAGATCTCTTCCCATTTCCTTCCTTTCTTTCTTTCTTTCTTTCCTTCCATTTTCTCTTCCATTTCCTTCTTTCCTTTCTTTCTGTTCTTTCTTTCTTCCTTCTTTCTTTTTTGTGGTATTTCCAACTTTTTTGGTTGGTTTTCTTTCTTTCTTAATCCCAAGTTTTTATTCATGTCCTTTGTCCCTCCATCTATTCTTTCTTTCTTCCACACTTTTAGAGTTTCTTTCTTTCTTTTAATTTCCCTACTTTCATTGTTTTTCTTTCTTTCTTTCCATTTCCAAATTATTTTGGTTGGTTTTCTGTCTTTCTTTCTTTCTTTATGGTGTCCTTCTTCCCTCCGTCCATTCTTTCTTTCTTCCACCTTTTTACAGTGTCCTCACTTCTTTCAATTTCCCTACTTTTTGTTGGTTTTCTTTCTTCCTTTCTTCTTCCTTTTTGTTGTTGCCCTTCCTCCCTCCATCCATCCTTCCTACTTTCCTTCTTTTAAAGTATAATCATGTAAATAAATCAGTAATTAAGAAACCGGTCTGTACAAACTGTTTCATTGTTTTCACACTATCAGGGTTTCTAACATGTGCTTTGTGTCTATACTGCCATCTAGCGGACAGATACCAGAATCACAGCTGAGCAAACTTCTAAAATCCACTTTTACAGCAGCTTTTATTATCACACGATGATATCGAGTCTACAAACCGCCTGAAACCGGATTATTCATCAAATAAAACGGATCGTATAATGATTTAAGACCCGATGGTTATAAGGCCGTTTCAGTGGCGTTGTCATTACGTCAGGATGGCCGAGCGGTCTAAGGCGCTGCGTTCAGGTCGCAGTCTCCCCTGGAGGCGTGGGTTCGAATCCCACTTCTGACAAAACCTTTTTCCCTGCTTATGTTCCGTACTAAATTAGCTTTCTTTTCTCAGTGCGTTCTTTCCTTTTATTTATTGTTCTTTTTTTTATTTATTTGATAATATGTCATTTTCCTTAAATCTCCAATTTCCCTGTAATTTAGCCGCTTTTTTTCTTTGTTTCTTTCTGTGCAATTCTTCTCTACTCTTTCATTCATTCATTCCTTTTCCGTTTATTCAAGAGTCAGTTTTTCTCCTTATCCTGGAGAAAAAGGTTGCGTACAACTGAGCAATTGTGGGTTAAGGGCCTTTCTCAAGGGCCCACTAGTGAGTGGTAGCTTGGTGGTTGAGGGGTTTGACACTACGATCTTCTGGTCCAGAGGATAAAACCTTACCATTATGCCACCACCTCCCAACAACATGATCAAACCTTTACAGTTTATTTAATGCCATTTCAGCATGACAATTGAATTCTATTTAGGGCCCAAGCACTGCAGTGCGCATGACTCTCTTGATTAACAATTTTCACAGATATTATTAATATTCTATATATGTGTTATTAGATATTTGGAGTGGTTTTGGTATTGGGACAAAAAGGTTGCACATTCAAATCCCAGAGCCACCGCGCTGACACTAGTCGGCCCTTAAGACAAAAAACCCCTGAAAGAGCAAGAAGATGCTTTTATCAACATTTTATTCCAGGAATAAATGTTTAACATAATCGACTATAATACAAAACTTAACCCAAAACAAGCACAGTAAACATTTTTTTTTCTTCTCATGTCAAAACAACAATAACAACAACAACAACATGTAACCGTCTATAGAACGCCAGATAAACATATGGAAAAACTTTTACTACAGAAGCTCGCTGTAGAGAAACTGAAAAGTAAAATTTGCACAATAACGAAGAAAAAAAAATATCTAAGAATCTAACTAACTTATTATTATGATGATGATTAATGATACTAATTATTATTATTAAAAAAAACAATAAACAAAAAAGATTCTGAAGTACTTGCTTTTAAAAACAAGTCACCAGCTTACATAAAATGAAAATAAATAAATAAATAAATAAAATGTTCATGTTTCAAGGGGAAATAAAATGACATTATAACTAAAATATAAACTAAACTAAGAAATGAAATGTAGTAGGAAATCATCTTCTGACTTCATTCCAGTCCTCGGAACCCTGTAGAATAAATCATAATGTTACATTAATGTGAAAAAGTCTCTACTGTCAGTGCACTCTAATGGATCCAGTTCATTCATTCATTCATCTTCTAGCGCTTTATCCGATCTTCCCTCGGGTCACGGGGAGTCTGTGTCTATCCCGGGCGTCTATGGGCATTAAGGCAGGATACACCCTGGATGGAATGCCAACCCATCATAGGACACACACACACACACATTCATACACTAGGAACAATTTCCCAAGGTGCCAATCAACCTACCGTGCATGTTTTTTGACTGGGGGAAACCGGAGAACCCGGAGAAAAACCCCCTGAGGCACTGGGAGAACATGCACAAACTCCACACACACACATGGCCGAGACGGGAATCGAACCCGGACCCTGGAGGTGTGAGGCGAACGTGCTAACCACTAATCCACCGTGTCCCTTATGTTGTATGTTACAGTACATTTTATTTTAAAATAGATTTTTAACAAATAGCTATTTTCTCAATGCGACTTTAAACAGATCAAGAGTTAATAAAATAATGTATGCTTCTGCCCTTAAAACAATATACAATACAATTAGGTTATTTACTCAACGCACAGTGTAAATCAGGGGTCGCAAACTCCATCCCAGGAGGGTCACAGCCCTGCAGTGTTTTGTTCCAGCCCTGCTCCAGCGTTTTCAAATAAGCCTTAAATGACTTGATTAAATGGATGAGGGTTTTTTTAATTATGGTCGAAGCTAAACTCAGGGTTGCGGTCCTCCAGGAACCGAGTTTGAGACCCCTGGTGTAACTAATCAATCACATGTAAAACATAACATAGTATAATAAAAAAACTTACATCAGATCAGCCACTGTAGGTTGTATGTTTTCCGTGCGGCTCTTGTGTTGGGTCTTCAGTCTCGCCCTGTGTAATAGATGCCCTAGAAATGTCTTCCTCATCATTTAATGACGCGTCCTTTAGATATCCACGTTGCACATGGCGTTTGTGAGACACCGCTTTGTATAGGTTCTGTACAAATGAATTAGATATTATTTGACTTTTATGGCCTACCCCTCGCTGGAACCGTATTTCAAGTACAGTGTCTACGTAGAGCGCATGTCCAGCGTCGACCAACTCTTTGGCGGCATTCTTGTCGGACGTGGCGACGTCGACCTCCCACTGTGCCTCTGTAATACACTGCCTAAAGTGTATCTTGAGAGGTTTCTGACACATGCACTGCTGGAAAAACATAGCAGCCTGGATAGACCACTGTGCCCCATCAGCTGGCTTGATTCCTCTCAGCCTGCAAGGATAGGTGATTTTTGGAAATCCGGCCAGCTCAAGAGGAAGCGCTTTCAATTGGAAGACGTCTCGGTTTGCCAGACATACGTGATACCCGTAATCGACGAGGTTAACGATTACCGCTACGTCGTCACGTTGTACAATCTCCGCTCTGCACCATTTCTTCTTCTCTTCAGAGTGTACCAGGCAGCTGGTCCCAGGAATCAGATGACTTTCCGGTAAAGGGGACAGGTCCTTTGGCAGGTCTTCGAGAGCATTTGATACGGCACCCATGATGAGAAACGAGTCCTGAAGGACGATGTAAAAATCGCCAGGTGTACTCACTGCCGCTGCAAATCCCGAGTATTCCTGATCCTTTCTCACGGGTGCCAGGAATAGGCGGCGTATCTCCTCTACTTTGTCCATTGGCGTCCGCGAGGAAGCGTCCACGGACGCGGGGGAACAGTACTCTGAACCTAACTGACCTTTTTGTACACTTTGCCCATCTACTTCTACACTCTTTGGAAGGTCAGCTGAGGTGTTCGAATCAATCGGCCCACACGGTTTGTTAGATGTATCCAAAGGTTCAACGCCGATATGTATTTCAGGCGTCTGTGGCAAATCGGGTTCTTTTCCGGGTTTACATTTGCTATTCGGTCTGAATTTCTGCTTGCCCCTGGTGGATCTCGTCGCCTGCATCTTTTCCAACGTTTCCTCTTGAACCACTTTAAGGCTTGTGGTTCGACTTTCTTCTTTAATGACGGCTACTTCAATCGTATCACTGATACTTGTATGAGAAGTTCCATCTTCAAGTGCTGCTACATAAAGCTCTTGCCTTTCTTTGGCCAGGCCGGAATCATCAGGTTCTATTGGCCCATGCAAAGGCTCAAGTGCCTGGATGTTCACCTCCCATGCATGGCCAAGATTCTTCACAAACTCCACCATCAAAGATTGGTCACCGAGAATAGACCCGACTTCCTTCGAATTGCATGCTTTTGATAGTTTGCAGTCAATGCTTAACCTTTCCTTGGAAAGAAACGTGGTAGCTAACGCGTATATTTTCTTCTTGTGGACCGTTGCTGTATTTCCATAGTCGATGAATTCAACGTTGAGGTAATCGCTGGATGCTACGCTGTTGACCTTAGCTCGATACAAGGCCCCGTCTTCATCATATCTAGCAGCGACTAGATCGCCTGCTTTTACATTGGAGGAACCGCTTTGAAAACTTTTAGTGAACGGGCTGCTGTTTAGTTCCTTCCTCATTTTGAGAAGATCATCTTCGTCCCTTTCCAATTGAATGAAGAAGCTGCTGGCAGAGTTCCAGTGAGAAATAAACCCAATGCTTTGGAAACCTGGTACAATTTTGACTGGTGGTAAATCGCAAACTTTTGGCAGCCCCTTTGAAGGCTGTGCAATTGGAACGACTGGCTTTTCTTTCTGACTTTTGCCTGAGTTTTGTGGAGATTTTAATCTAGGGGGTTTCTTTTGAGAGCACGGTCTTCTTCCCTGCATTACTTTGCTATGGCCTGGGTTCCTCTCCGATTTTCCCACAGAGCCCAGGCGATTAGACGCCAGTTCGGTGCGGCAACGCTCGATAGGCTTTTTGACGGATTTCCCCACTTGTTTGTGATTCGCCAACATCGTTCTTACTTTGGCGTTGATATGAACGCCACCATCAAACAGGTCACAAAGAAAATGCCCTCTGCCGTCTGTTTTCATAAACTTCGCTTGAAGCTCCTTGTTGAGAATAGCATTCTCCAGCCATGCATTCACTTCGGACAACGGCTCCTCCTCAGGAACGGACACGAGACTGCATCTTAATGCTTGCATGGGTGTCAAAATCAAATCCATTGCCTCTAATGGGATGGGTAGCACATTCTTTTTCTCAGCAACCTGCTTGCCTCCATAATCTACAAAGAATACATTATAGTGTAGGCTGGACCGAGCAGGCCAAACGGATGACCTGTACCACTTGCCGTCTTCGGAATATTTGGCCAGGCATACACTTTCAGGTTCACCCGTATGCGTCTTTCTCATTATTGCTTCACTTACTTCCGTAGCTCTGTCCATTAGCTGGTCGATAATTTCCGCATTTCTGTCCAGTTGGAGATAAATCTCCCAAGGGCTGATAACATGAGTGGGGAACACCGATTCTTCCGTCCCGATCTTAACGTCAAAAGAGGAATAAACAAAAGAGCATGGAGAGACAGATGGGAGTAGCCGGTTTGGACTCTTCTTAGCAACGCCCTTCGATATGAGATGTCTGGAGGCTCTTTGAAAAGGTGTCCACAAGTCCACCATGCTGCACAAGCCTTTATCTAAAACGTAGACCTGCGAGTAGATTTTGCATTGCAGAGCCAAACTTTTAGACGCGAATTGCTTTAACAAGGTGGTTGCGTCATCAGTCCACAAATCTTCTCCAAACAGGTCAGTTAAATTGTACAAACTACACCTGAACGCTTGCTTCTCGAGCTCAAGAAACTCGGGATTTATCGCTCGAAGGTTCTTCAGCTCTTCTTGCACCGCCAAGCCGTAATCAACCAGAATCACGTTCACCTTTGGATCCGTCCTTCCGAGGATGCCGCCCCTGTACCACTTATTATCCTTGGGAAACTTGACTGCACAACATACACTTTGGGGCCCCAAGGTAGATGTATTTGTCCGGTAAAATGTTTGCAGTCTTTCCATCAACCTGTCCAAGTCGTCCTTGGTTTTCTTGTTCTGGCACCAAAAATCTGATGGTGAACCGATGTGCGAGCATTGGACACTAATGATGTCTCCTGGGGTGATTTTCTGACTTTTGAAAATTTCTCCACCAATGCACTTTTCGGTCTCAGCGTGGACTTGTTCGTCTATGGCGACGCTCTTTTGCCTTTTGGTAGGCGCTTTTTGTGCCATATTTTTACTAGACTTCTTGTCAGGAAGCCCTCCTGAAGATCTATTGAACGTATTGATATGTTTTCCTACAGATATTTCAGGAGGATTTACTGCGCTGTAGGACCAGTATTCTGCCATATCCGCACTAGTCAAAACGGTCGCTAGGCTTTCGCGCTTCTCGGATCCTTTTTCGAACAACTCCACAACAAGCACACCATTCCTCTTATGAAGGACATGAACTAAGAAGGCTTTATTTGAGGTGTTTTTTCTGAAATAGTCTGTTACTGAATCTGTCCAGACATCTTCCAGTGGATTGATGTAAGATAAGGAACAATTGAAGGCAAATCCTGGTTCCACAGTAAACTCAATGGGAATTTTCTTCACCAACATGCTGGGCACTTTTTCCGTGTCACCAAAATCGATAAAAAACACCTCGGCGCCATATTCAAGAACGTCCACCACAATCGCTCGGTAGTAATGCATGTCTGTTTCATGCATGGCGCAACAGAACTGACCAATCACTGGATCTTCGAGGATCTCCTGGTTTAAGTGTATTCGGCTGAATCGATCCGAGAGTTTGTTCATCATGGCCACAAAGCGATCGTTGGTCTTCGCTGTTCTCATCCAGAAATCGTGAGGGCTCTGAACGTGTTCGACGTAACCCTCGAACACGGAGCCGTTTGGGATTTTCATTTCATCCAGGATGGAATGGCGTTGGTGCACAGTAGGGAGAATATCATTGCTTGCCATTTGATTGACCTCTTTCGTTGTTTTGGCAGGCACATTTGCGGTCATGTTGCTGAGCGTCACTGAACAGACATTCTTTTCTTTGTGGACCAGAGATATCTCAAGCGCCTTGCCCAGCAATCCTTCTCTAAGCAAAACGAGTTGCTGGTTATATTTGGCGCTGTCTTTGTCACCCAAGCAAGAAAGAGAACACGGGAAAGCCGCGACTGGTCTCAGGAGAAATTCCGAGGGTAACTGGAAGATGTTTTCCACTTTTACAGATTCGCAATAGCCGTAGTCCACAAACACAACTCGGACCTGGGAGTTCACGGGAAGGCACTGAACCAAACCTCTGTGCCATTTCTCGTCTTTCCCTTTGATCGCACACAGCAAGCCAATATTTTCTCCGGATTTGTCTTTAAAGTCATTATTCCTTGACTCGCACGCGAGCGCCAGTTTATCCGACATCTCGGTCAGGTCCTTGGCAACAGAAGACGACTGGCAGTAAAATAACCCGGGATTTATGGCGGCAGATATTGTAACATTTTCCTTCTGTCCAACAGCCAAATTGGAGCCCCCGAGCGAAATAATATTTCTATAGCCACACACATTTGGGGATTTAAAGCAGATTTCTTGTGCAATTTGCTTTTCAACCAGCAAATCTGGTACAGACTCGCAACTTTGCTGAATTGGTACTTCTACTACCAGCTCCATCAGGAGCAGAAAAGTATCGGTGTCCACGTGTCTGCCTAAATTCAGTCGTAATAAATCTTCTGTTATTTCTGGAACTTCCAGAATAAGAACCTTGCATGGAAGGAGTCCATGGATGTATCCTTTGATTTGCCTGCCAACCAAAGAAGAGAAGTAGGCCTCTGATGGCTGGTCCCAGGATTCCAGAACAGGCAGCACATTAGCAATGAACCCACATACGATCTTTGGTGGGAGCATTAGTAAGGAATCAGAAATCGTAGACAGATGGTTGGGACCGGCTGTGAGAATGTTTCCGTGATCCAGAAGGAAGACACTAAACATGTCTCCCGACTTGTCCTGAATCCTTCCTCTGTACCAGCAGCTAGATAGCAAATCCTCCACCAAGCACAATTCTCCAACTTCCAACGATGCGTTTGTTTTTGGGACATTCTGGATTTCGACTTGAAGAATGTTATAATCCAGTTCACAGACGCTAGCGTATTGACCTTGAAAGTGAATCAATATGTTCCCAGGACTGCAATCAGTGTGCGTTAATTTTAGATCCACTGGCCAGAGGGCGCATGGTGCAGGGAGCGTTGTATCCTCCATTTAACTTGGAGGGGAAAAGAAAGAAAAGAAAGAAGAAAAAAATAAATAAATAAATATAAGTAAATATTTAAATCAATGCCAAAAATGTAAAAGTCTAAAGTCCAATTAGATATATATAGATATATATTATATATATATACTATATATATATATATATATATATATATATATATATATATATATACACATATATACATATACATAAACAGTCCAAAGTCCTATATATGTATATATATATATATATATATATAGATATATATACAGTGTTGTATATATATATATATATATATATATATATATATATATATATATATATATATATATATATAATATATATATATATAATTCCGCACTGCATACAAGCCGCATATAAGCCGCACCGCTCTATTTGAAAAAAAAAAACAAAAAATAATAAATAAGCCGCACCTGCACAAGCCGCATCATTTTGAATTGTAAATGTACATGTACACCTACCTACCTGTTCCTAACCTGTTGTTAACACGGTGTACACGGTGGACGCTGCACAGAGACGCGGAGATCCGGAATTCATACAAAACAGGATTTATTAGAATAAAGAACTCACAGACGCCGCTCATACGGACGGCCACACACAGGGAGCCTTGCGCTCTGCGCGCCGTGGTACCGGGAGTACCGGAGACTTGGAAGTCACATCACACACACACACACACACACAGAGCGTCCGTGTCTGCGACACTATTTGCTACAGCACGGGAAGAGTGAACATATCACAAGAACTTTGCTGACACAACAAGAGAAAATGAGCAAACCAAGAGAAAATAAGCGTTATCTTCATTTCTCCTGTGTGTGAAATACGTCACCTTAACCTTGTAAAGATCCGCAGATTATTTTGATTCTATTCCGTTATTTTTAAATGGAATAGCCGCACCTTTAAATAAAGAAAGTAGCCTTATAGTCCAGAATGAAGTGAGCAAAAATATACAAAATTTTATTATATTTTAAATGGAGTTTAAATAAAGAAAGCCACCTGAAGTAATACTTATTGATCTCATCTCATAATAAGCATACAATTACCATAAACTATTTAAAATGCTTTAAAAAAGTACAATGCTAACAATGGTGCAGTGGGAAATCATATCACAAATCAAAATCACACAATAACAAATTGGATCAATGCCGGTTATAAGGTGCAAGCATTTCCAAACGGTTTGTTTGTTTGTTTGTTTTTGGGGGGAAGAAGTGCAAATCATGATATTACACCAGATACACTATATACTATATGTATATAGAAATATATATATATTAAAAACATATAGTTTCTAAATGTTATATACAATTGCATATGATATTGGGTATAAATAAATAAAAAAAAGAATATAGAAAAATAAGATATTTTGGACTCATTTGGAAGATCTGGTTACGCTGGGATGAAAGAAATATGTTATGTAATTTAGTAAGAAAATAAAATTGATAGCAACGTTTATTTTTTTATTGTTTTTAATGTGTGCTCTGATTTTTATCTCAGATTTTTCTTCACTGCAAAATTCTCAGTCAAAACATGTTATTAAATCATCACAAAATAATTACATGTACAGTATTTATTATTATAGAACTTTTATATTATAGTACTTGGTAGAGCTGAACCATCACTGTGCCTATTGTGTTGTTTGCACACTTTATTTGTTTATTTTTGTGTTGTCACAATAGCAAAAGTTTGTCTTCGATATGATACCTAGATATCATCATACCAATACCAATATCGCTACTATGGCACAAAAAAAGTTTAATTTTTTTAAATAAACACACATTGTTTGCCCCAATAAAATAGAAATGTATAAACTAAAAGTAAATCAATAAAAAAAAATTCATTTATATTTAAATTATATATTATTATAATCATTCGTTCATTCATTCATTCATCTTCTACCGCTATATCCGATCTTTCCTCGGGTCACGGGGAGCCTGTGCCTATCTCAGGCGTCTATGGGCATTAAGGCAGGATACACCCTGGACGGAATGCCAACCCATCGCAGGACACACAAACACACACACACACACACACACACACACACATTCACACACTATGGACAATTTTCCTTGGTGCCAATCAACCTACCATGCATGTTTTTGGACTGGGAGGAAACCGGAGAACCCGGAGAAAAAACCCCCTGAGGCACAGGGAGAACATGCAAACTCCACACACACATGGCCGAGACGGGAATAGAACCCGGACCCTGGCAGTGTGAGGCGAACGTGCTAACCACTAAGCCCCCCATATTATTATAATCCTCTATTATAAATAATCTACACGTATACAATGGACACGCACTGCCCCCTGGAGTCCAACACTTGGAACTACATCCAACATTTTTTTGAATTACCCGTGTTAAAATGAAGAATAATATTGTTGATACCGTTTATTTAATAGGACTACAATCTCTATGCATTATATATAAATCCCACAACCTACACTATAGAGTATTTTACATTATACACTATATTTTACATTTATAAGTATTTGGACACCCGACTTTCACAGTGGTTCTTCCCCAAACTGTTACTTACCCTAAACTATGGGATCATGAAAAAAAAAATTTATTTTACATTTGTTGCAGGTATATTTTGAATATCATGCCATCCAGCGCTGGGCCCACTAGTGGCAGCTTGGTGGTGTTGGGATTTGAATCTGCGACCTTCCAGTCCAGAGGAGGTGTGAGGCGAACGTGCTAACCACTAAGCCACCATGCCTTACAATCACAGTATTATATTTATATTTTATTTTAGTTGATAACTTTTTATATAGTATATACTTTTTATATATATATATACTTTGAGGCACGGTGGCGTAGTGGTTAGCACATTCGCCTCACACCGCCAGGATCCGGGTTCGATTCCCGGCTCGGCCATGTGTGTGTGTGGAGTTTTGCATGTTCTCCCCCCCTGTGCCTCAGGGGTTTTTTTTTTTTTCCGGGTTCTCCGGTTTCCTCCCGGTCCAAAAACATGCACGGTAGGTTGATTGGCACCTTGGAAAATTGTCCCTAGTGTATGAATGTGTGTGTGAATGTGTGTGTGTGCCCTGCGATGGGTTGGCATTCCATCCAGGGTGTATCCTGCCTTAATGCCCAGAGACGCCTGAGATAGGCACAGGCTCCCCGTGACCCGAGTGAAGATCGGATAAAGCGGTAGAAGATGAATGAATGAATGAATATATATATATACTTTATAGATTCCGTGAGGAAACTGTCTTAAATTTTTTTCTTTTTTTTACATTGTTAAAACCACTATGAAAAAGTGAGATATCTAAAGATCATGTAGAAGTAGATGGTTTGTACGAACATTAGCTGAAATAACCAAAAAATTGATGTTTTGGAAATGATAATGGATATAGAATCATATTTTATTTCATTCATTCATTCATTCATCTTCTACCGCTATATCCGATCTTCCCTCGGGTCACGGGGAGTCTGTGCCTATCTCAGGCATCTATGGGCATTAAGGCAGGATACACCCTGGATGGAATGCCAACTCATCACAGGACACACACACACACACACACACCACACACCACACACACACACCATACACAAGGGACAATTTTCCAAGGTGCCAACCGGGAAGGAAACAGGAGAACCCGGAGAAAAACCCCCTGAGGCACGGGGAGAACATGCAAACTCCACACACACACATGGCCGAGATGGGAATCGAAACCCGGACCCTGGAGGTGTGAGGCGAACGTGCTAAACACTAAGCCGCCGTGCCCCCCTATATATATATATATATATATATATATATATATATATATATACACACACATACTTTTAGACCTTATACACCATTTTTATATTTTCTATGATGTCATCTTTTCTTTATTAAATGTATGTACAAGTCATTCTTCTCTTCCATTATGTTTACATGCTGGACGGTCGTTACAAAGCATTTCACTGCATGTCGTACTGTGTATTTATGTATATGTGACAAATAAAATCTGAATTTAATCTATAAATATAAACAGTATATCTTCTGGAAGAGGGACTCCATGATTAAGTGAAAGGAAAATTCCATGTCTTTACATCCAAACACCTGGTAGAACTGTTTCAGGAATTATATTATTGATTAGTAATGAGGACCCCATTTTTATTCCATAATTAGCCACAAGTTGTTTTATATTTTCTTAATATTAAAGTTTCGTGTGAATATTATTCATTTTGTACCTGTTTACGAATCCATTTGCAAACAAATTTTTATTTTATTTTTATTTTAAGGAAACCAGAGAAGAATCCAGTGGAAAATGTGACTAGCTTGCTAGCCTGTTTAGATCGGAATAAAGCTCTAATAAATAAATAAAAATAAAAATAAAAGACGAAAAACACATCCTGACAAACCTCAGGTTTGGTCAGATGTATTTGTGCTATAATATTAACATTTTTTAAAACTTATTATTTTACCTCAGGAAACCGTGTGGTATCACCTCCGCCTCAGGTAGCAGGGCTTTACCCCCAAAGTGACGCGCTGAAGCCCGAAGGCTGCGTTCAAAGTCCCGAGGATTCAATATTCATGCATATATTTACAATTACCGACCAAACTACCGTTTTTTAATTATTATTATTATTATTATTATTTTATTTTTTTACATTGTTAAAACCACTATTTACAAAAAAAAGTCATGTAGAAGCAGATGGTTTGCACGAACATGAGCTGAAATAACCAAAAATGATGTTTTGGAAGTGATAATGAATATAGAATCATATTTTATTAATCGAATTAATTACATTTTCTAATTATGTCTTTAATTTGTAATAATTAAGGGCCATGAAGGGTCTTAAGAATATTTGTTCAGCTCTTAAAGTGTTTTCAATGTGATTTAATCTTAAATGATTATTATTTATTCCCTTAATCAAGTAATCCAGTCTTAGATATAATTATTATATTCATACAAACATGTTTCACTTTTTCTATACCTTTGAAAAGGTAGAACATGTGTGTGGCGTTCTGGAACCTACTGAACGGTTCATTCATTCATTCATTCATTCATCTTCTACCGCTATATCCCATCTTCCCTCGGGTCACGGGGAGTCTGTGTCTATCTCAGGCGTCTATGGGCATTAAGGCAGGATACACCCTGGATGGAATGCCAACCAATCACAGGACACACACACACTCACATTCACACACACATTCATACACTAGGGACAATTTTCCAAGGTGCCAATCAACCAACCGTGCATGTTTTTGGACCGGGGAGGAAACCGGAGAACCCGGAGAAAAAACCCCTGAGACACGGGGAGAACATACAAACAGCACACACACACATGGCGGAGGCGGGAATCGAACCCAGACCCTGGAGGTGTGAGGCGAACGTGCTAACCACTAAACCACCATGCCTTACAATCACAGTATTATATTTATATTTTATTTTAGTTGATAACTTTTTATATAGTATATACTTTTTATATATATATATACTTTATAGATTCCGTGAGGAAACTGTCTTAAATTTTTTTCTTTTTTTTTTACATTGTTAAAACCACTATGAAAAAGTGAGATATCTAAAGATCATGTAGAAGTAGATGGTTTGTACGAACATTAGCTGAAATAACCAAAAAAATGGATGTTTTGGTAATGATAACGGATATAGAATCATATTTTATTTTATTCATTCATTCATTCATCTTCTACCGCTATATATATCTTCCCTCGGGTCACGGGGAGTCTGTGTCTATCTCAGGCGTCTATGGGCATTAAGGCAGGATACACCCTGGATGGAATGCCAACCCATCGCAGGGCACACATACTCACACATACACATTCATACACTAGGGACAATTTTCCAAGTTCCCAATCAACCTACCGTGCATGTTTTTGGACCAGGGGAGGAAACCAGAGAACCCGAAGAAAAACCCCCTGAGGCACGGGGAGAACATGCAAACTCCACACACACATGGCCGAGGCGGGAATCGAACCCGGACCCTGGTGTGAGGTGAACGTGCTAACCACTAATCCACTGCGCTCCTCCTTCTTCTTCTTATCATTATTATTATTATTTTTTTTTTGTCGGTACAATGAAATAATGCAAAAAGTTTACACACACACACACACACACACATTTTTGTATGTTAAAAAGCAACACGTTACGTGGTTGCTGATTGATTAAACCAGGCCTGAAAGTGAAGATGGAGCGACGGCTCGTGTTGGAGGTGCAGTCGAGGTGGAAAGGCAACACCAGCAGGTTTTAAAGCAATGATGGCCCCTTGGGTTAATCATTAATACTCCCAGTCTACTGCCAGTCTTCTGTAAATAAGATAAATGCCCTCAAGGCACTCGCCTCGGGGACGTATTATTTCAGCCGCAGCACTGCTTTACTCGAGACCTGAAAGCGTCACCTGTGGATGTACTGGGAAATGTGTTTTACATCCCGGCAGACGTGAGATCTGAAATGTGTGTCTTTGGATCTACTCTGGATCGTACGTTTTCTTTTTAAGGTCGAGCGACGTCGTTTTCAGTCCCAGGTGTTTCCTTTAAACTGTCCCGATATCACACCAATGAAAAGAAACAGTGGAAGTCCGGTCAAGACTAATCACCTTTTCTGTCAGCCGCCACAGGCGAAGAGGACTTACAGTGCTGATGATCTCCATCACATCAGCACCAACGCTGGTGAGCACCAAGACCTTGGAAACGATATGTTCTTCAAAGACAAGTTTGACGAAGAGGAAGAGGATTCAGGGATTAAATCAGGTGGGAAACATGAAGAGGTGTTTTATTGAATATTAGACTGTAGGGGTGTTAAAGAGAGGAAATGGTATATAAAGATTTGTTAGAGATTTTATTGTAATATCTTTAATGTTTAATGTTTACTGGGAATTTTTTTATTCCCACCTTTTTTTTTTCTTCGTATACATCAACATTGTCCCCCCCCAAAAATTCTCTCTTTTTCTCCTTTCTTCTTTTCTCTTCTCTTTAATTTTAATTCTAATTATTATTATTATTATTATTATTATATTTATTATTATATTATATATATATATATATATATATATATTACATTTTTTTAATTATTAATATTGTTGTTGTTGTTGTTGTTAATAGATGTGTGGCTTATAGTTTAATACCTGAAATGAAAAATGACATAAAATAGAATAATATTATGTGCACAAATTCATTTGTCAAATAAATCATCAAATAATAATAAATAATACAGTGTCTTTGTCCATTAAAAAAAACAAGAATAAAGTCAAGACTTGCTATTTTTTTATTCCTGTGGGCGTCTTATAGCCATTTACCACGAAAGTATATTAATACAAATATTTAGGAAGGTCATGTTTTAAGAGATTTAAGAGAATTCTCATATTTTTAATAACCATAGCCATACTCAACATCGGGCCGTGACACGAATTATAAAAGTAAAAAAAAAAAAAGAGTAAAGAAAAATGAAGTATAAAATCAAACAATGAGACGTTCCACTGAACATAATGCGATTGTCATTTATATAATTATATTGATTTATTTTTCAGAAATGTAGAGATGTGTGATCAGTTCATTTTATTTCGCTAGCTTTTTCAAATGTGATTTAATAATTTATACTTCATTATTTAAGTTTGGATATTATTGAATTATTAGTTTTTTCAAAATAACCTTTTTTTATTTTATCCAACATTTTATTTTGCATTATTCCTAGTTTCGTCCGTGTTCTTTTTGAAAATAACCATCTATATATCGATCCATATATGGTATGTAAATGGCTATAATTAATTAGGGCTTTTATTATAATATCTTTAACATTCATTGGATCTTTATATTCCCAATTACAACAATAATAATTACAATTATAGCCAAATTATTAATCATCTGTAGCCTTTTACATTTTTCACTAAAGCACTTTCCTACAAAATATTTATGTATTTGTATATATACATATATATATATATATATATATATATATATAATATATTATATACATTTTTCTTGCTTTCCTGTCATATTCTGTTTGTATTCGGATCAAACCATCTATTGATTATTATTTATTTACCAGAGGCTGACGAAAGTAATGGAAGCTTCTCCTCCGAAGACGACCTGGACCACTTTGAATATTCTAAAACCTTCTCTCTGAAGCAAACTGCGACAAAAAAAGAGCATCAGTGAAATCATCAAGGACAAGAAGAAACAAACTCAACTGACACTTCAGTGGTACATCGACTCCTTCATCCTGCGTCTTGTGTTTTTTACGCCAGTATTCCATGCTAACATTTTCCCGTCTATTAGGCTGGAGGAAAATTATATTGTTTGCGAGGGAGTCTGCTTGCCCGCTCGCTGCATCCTCTATGCGCATTACCTGGACTTCTGTCGCAAAGAGAAATTAGATCCAGCTTGCGCTGCCACTTTCGGCAAGGTAGGCCTTATAGGGGAATTTAAATTTTTATATATATATATATATATATATAGATATATATATATATATTATATATATATATATATAATATATATATCTAAATAAATGTTTAAATTGAAATAATATTATTTTTGAAATTGAAATTAGTTTTTCATTGAAAGTAAATATATATATATATATATATATATATATATATATAGATATATAAAAAATGTATTTTAATTTCAAGTAAAAAATATGTATATTTAAAAAAAAATTTTATATAAATATATATAAAATATATTTAAATTTGCAATTTAAAAAATATTTATTTCAATTTAAACATTATGTATTTATTAGTATTTTAAATTATTTATATTATATATATATATATATATAATTTTTTTTAAATTGTTTTATAATCATTTCAATTATATTTCATTAAAGAGGAAGTATATTATTCATTTTCATATTTAATATAAAACATTATATACATACATTATCTATCAGCATATGTAAATATGAAAAAACAAAGGTTATCACTATATCTTTCCAAGACAATACGGCAGAAATTCCCTCTCCTGACCACTCGACGGCTTGGCACCAGGGGTCATTCGAAGTAAGGAAGCGATTTGATGTTTGTTGTTTGTTTGCTCGTTTGTTTGTTTATTAGTCTAACACCTTTCACACCGTGTCTTTGTGTATATCTAACAATCCGTTATCAGTGCGTTTCTCTCTCTCTTCTCTTAGGTATCATTACTACGGAATCGGGATTAAGGAGAGCAGCGCGTATTATCATTCCGTGTACTCCGGGAAAGGTCTGACCAGGTAAATCAAGAGCTCAAGGAGCTTCAACACGTCACTTTAGTGGTGAAGGAAAGAGAATGCTGAATGAAAAAGTTCCTGTAGTGAGTAAAATGGTGATAGAATAGTGTCGAGTGCAAAAGTTTGTATATCTTATGTTTTGTAAATGGATATTTTACATAAATATACAAAACAATAAACAGACAAAAATAAATAGGTCATTCTGTCCAGCGTGATTTGAATTTAGATTGTAAAAACAAATAATAAGGGGGCACGGTGGCTTAGTGGTTAGCACGTTCGCCTCACACCGCCAGGGTCCGGGTTCGATTCCCGTCTCGGCCATGTGTGTGTGGAGTTTGTGCATGTTCTCCCTGTGTCTCAGGGGGTTTTTCTCCGGGTTCTCCGGTTTCCTCCCGGTCCAAAAACATGCACGGTAGGTTGATTGGCACCTTGGAAAATTGTCCCTAGTGTATGAATGTGTGTGTGTGTGTGTGTGTGTGTGTGTGTGTGTGTGTGTGTGTGTGTCCTGTGATGAGTTGGCATTCCATCCAGGGTGTATCCTGCCTTAATACCCATAGACGCCTGAGATAGACACAGACTCTCCGTGACCCGAGGGAAGATCGGATAAAGCGGTAGAAGATGAATGAATGAATGAAAACAAATAATAAATATTGTAAATAATGATTTAATAAATAATTGACAAATTTCCGTTTATTCCTTGCTTGTGTATTCATTGTTTTTTTTTTTTCCACGGTGGAAATGTACTTATTTGTTATTTTTCATTCGTCAAACTTTCTTTGATTGTTATCCTTATCGTTCAATGACAGATTCTCCGGGAGCAAGCTCAAAAATGAGGTTGGGATTCATTTCCATATTCATCTCTATTACACACATAGTGCAGCATACATGACAATAGAATCGATTATTTGACGATGAAATGAAAGACGTTGAGTAAAAAAAAGCATCGTAATTATATATAAATGCATCTTCTTGTAATCCACAGGGAGGCTTCACGCGGAAATATTCCCTCAGTTCTAAAACGGGAACGCTGCTCCCAGAATTCCCAAGCGCTCAACATTTATTACTGCACGAATCCATTTCGAAAGAAAAGGTATGTTCGTTGTGGGTCGTGTTACAAATTTAGTGTCTCTACGACACGGGCAAAAGTTTACGGACACCTGCCCATAAGACTGGGACTACAGCGGAGCAATTGAGGGTTAAGGGCCTTGCTCAAGGGCCCACTAGTGGTAGCTTGGTGGTGGGGCTTGAACCTGCGATCTTCTGGTCCAGAGGCCAACACCTTACCCACTAAGCCATAAGACATTCCACGTGAAGTGTGCTTGTGTGTGCTTCTTCAGCAACAAGTCAGCATTCCAGAAGGTTTGAGGTCCATAGCACAAGCTCTTCCATTCCAACTCCCCCCCCCCACCAAAAAAACCCATATCTACATGGAGATAAAGATAAAGGGCTTCGTTAAAGGGTCTCCTGAAGAGGTGCTCATCAGCGGAGATCAATGATGCTGGAATACACTTTTTTCTAATGAGTACACTGGTGTGGAAAAATGACGAACAAGAAATGTCAACACGTAAAATGTCATCATTGGAGGGTGTGGCTCAGTGGTCTAAGGCACTGTGATGCTGATGGGAAGATCGGGGTTTGAGCCCCGGGTATCGCCAAGCTGCTCATTGAGCAAGACCCTTAACCCTCTGTGCTCTAGGGGAGCCGTATCATGGCTGACACTAGGCTCTGACACTACGCTCTGACACTACACTCTGACACCAGCTACCTAAACAACATCAACTCATGACACTTGAACCACATATGGGATACTTTTGGCCACGTAGTGTGCTTTTTTTTTTGTTTGTTTGTTTGTTTGTTTATATTAATCTGGGAACTGTCATTTTTGGCATTTTCCCCCCACGTATTTCAGGTAATAACACCTGACTATATTCAGTATTTGTTACTTTACACATTTCCTCACTTTCCGTCTCGGATGTTTCTGTTGCAGGTCGACACACTGATCATGATGTACAAAACACACTGCCAGTGTATCCTCGACAACGCCATCAGTGTCAACTTCGAAGAGGTGATTTTATCTGTCTGTCTGTCTGCCTCTGTCTGTCTATCTATCTATCTATCTATCTATCTATCTATCTATCTATCTATCTATCTATCTATCTATCTATCTATCTATCTATCTATCTATCTATCTATCTATCTATCTATCTATCTATCTATCTGTCTGTCTGTCTGTCTGTCTGTCTGTCTGTCTATCTATCTATCTATCTATCTGTCCATCTGTCTATCTATCCTGTCTGTCTGTCTATCTATCTATCTATCTATCTATCTATCTATCTATCTATCTATCTATCTATCTATCTATCTATCTATCTATCTATCTATCTATCTATCTATCTGTCCATCTGTCTATCTATCCTGTCTGTCTGTCTGTCTATCTAAGTCTATCTATCTATCTATCTATCTATCTATCTATCTATCTATCTATATCTATCTATCTATCTATCCTATCTCTCCTACTATCTTATCTATGTCTGTATCTGTCTATCTATCTATCTATCTATCTATCTATCTATCTATCTATCTATCTATCTATCTATCTATCTATCTATCTGTCCATCTGTCTATCTATCCTATCTATCTATCTCTATCTATCTATCTATCTATCTATCTATCTATCTATCTATCTATCTATCTATCTATCTATCTATCATCTGTCTATCTATCTATCTATCTATCTATCTATCTATCTATCTATCTATCTATCTATCTATCTATCTATCTATCTATCTATCTATCTATCTATCTATCTATCTATCTATCTATCTATCTATCTGTCCATATGTCTATCTATCCTGTCTGTCTGTCTATCTATCTATCTATCTATCTATCTATCTATCTATCTATCTATCTATCTATCTCTATCTATCTATCTATCTATCTATCTATCTATCTATCTATCTGTCTGTATGTCTATCTGTCTATCTATCTATCTATCTATCTGTCTGTCTGTCTGTCTATCTATCTATCTATCTATCTATCCTATCTATTTATCTATCTATCTATCTATCTATCTATCTATCTATCTATCTATCTATCTATCTATCTATCTATCTATCTATCTATCTATCTATCTATCTATCTATCTATCTATCTATCTATCTATAGCTATCTATCTATCTATCTATCTATCTATCTATCTATCTATCTATCTATCTATCTATCTATCTATATATATATATCTATATCTATATATCTATATATATATATATATATCTATCTATATATCTATATATATATATATCTATATATATCTATCTATCTATACTGTTTTGCAGATCCAGAACTTCTTGCTGCATTTCTGGCAAGGCATGCCGGAGCATCTGTTACCTCTGTTAGAGAACCCAGTCATCGTCGATATCTTCTGTGTGTGCGACTCCATACTGTACAAGGTGTGTGTTTCGTGTGAGTGTGTAACAAATGATCTTCTTTACGTCAACTTACGTCATATAAGTGAATTAGTTATATAGGATTGACAAGGCTGACAAGGTTTTCCTCAATGTAATGTCTTATTCGCTTTCCATTGCTGGCAAAAATGATCTAGTCAACTGTTATCTGTCGACTTCTTGTCTTTCAGGTCCTGACCGACGTCCTCATCCCTGCTACCATGCAGGATATGCCAGAAAGGTGTGTTCCCTTTTGCTGTTGGTATACAATTTACGGACGGCTATATTTTCTCATTTTGGAGAAAGTTGTGTTTTTGATGTATTGTGTATGGAAAGATAAACCCCAGACCTTCATCTGTACCTGATTTTTACCAGGGTTGGGAAGGTTACTTTGGAAATGTAATCGATTACAGATTAAAAATTACCTTATTCAAAATGTAATGAAAATTTTCAAGTATTCAATATTCAAGTAAAGAAACTGATTACTTTGTGATTTCGCTCATGTCCACTAGGTGGCGCTTTAAGTTAACATTCTAAGGAAAAACATTTAAAATTCTCGGATAAAAATAGGCTATAGTTTTTGAAGTTATACTGTGACGCAGTCTAAAGCAGTGATTTTACATGAAATTGTTCAAATGTAACCCTATTTGTAATCTTTAACATTTTCAATTTAATTACACGTTTTTCTCAGTGACGGTAACAAATTACTGTTACGCTTTTTTTGTTATTAAACTGCGTAACGCCGTTAACTATTTACTCCCCAACACTGGATTTTAGTAACACCGTGTACAGATTTCCATGAAATCTAGTCGAACAGCTTCGCAGAAGAACAAAAACAACAAACAACAAACAACAAACATCAAATAACAACAAATGGGAACAAAAAGTGATGTTTAAAAAATATGGTTGGGCATCCAGAAAGTTTTGTCCCTATTGTATAGCAACCATCATGGCATAAGTTCTTACTCATTCATTCATTCATTTATTCATCTTCTACCGCTGTATCAGATCTTCCCTTGGGTCACGGGGAGTCTGTGTCTATCTCAGGCGTCTATGGGCATTAAGGCAGGATACACCCTGGATGGAATGCCAATCCACACACACACACACACACACACACACACACACATTCATACACTAGGGACAATTTTCCAAGGTGCCAATCAACCTACCGTGCATGTTTTTGGACCGGGGAGGAAACCGGAGAACCCGGAGAAAAACCCCCTGAGGCACGGGGAGAACATGCACAAACTCCACACACACAAGGCCGAGACGGGAATCGAACCCGGACCCTGGAGGTGTGAGGTGAACGTGCTAACCACTACACCACCGTGCACCCTCATTCATTCATTCATTCATTAATTCATTCATCTTCTACAGCTTTATCCTATCTTCCCTCGGGTCACGGGGAGTCTGTGTCTATCTCCCGCGTCTATGGGCATTAAGGCAGGATACACCCTGGATGGAATGCCAACCCATCGCAGGACACACACTCACACACACTCGCACACACACACACACCCACACA
>JACRUU010000007.1:31477419-31479919 GCA_030449085.1 Kryptopterus vitreolus | reverse complement strand
ATAGAAACAATAACATGTAGAAACTGTTTACAAATATGCCACTTAATTGCTTTACGATCAATATATATACATATATATATATATATATGTTTATATATATGTATTTTATATATATGTTGTTATATATATATATATATATATATATATATATATATCTATATATATATATAAGTTATATCAAGTTGGAAATGTATTCTCTTTTTACTTTGCTTTTTTTTATTAAAAACAAATATGTCAAAACAAAAATGGTCAATTATTTAACTTCAACAAATAAAACCTTGGCACGATTATGTAAATAAGTAAAATTTGAAATTACA
Source organism: Kryptopterus vitreolus (assembly GCA_030449085.1). NCBI lineage: Eukaryota > Metazoa > Chordata > Actinopteri > Siluriformes > Siluridae > Kryptopterus > Kryptopterus vitreolus. The sequence continues at coordinate 31,479,602 of JACRUU010000007.1, read as the reverse complement.
GTATTAAGACATTATATAAAAACATTTGTGTATATATATATAATATAAAAATATATATAATCTAATCCAGAAATGTAGATGTAACAAGGAAGAGTGTGTAAAAAGTAATTTTGAAACGAATAAGTTAAATAAACAAATAAGTATATAATATAGTAAATATGAATAAATATAAACAAGAACATGAGAAAATAATAGAAATAGAAAAAAAAGGAGAATATGGCAGAAAATATTTACCAATATCTGCACAATATCTAATTCTGTCTATACGCCTTGCTATATAGAGTGCACAATGAATTTACACAGTAATATTGCAATATTGCACTGCATGAAGTTACAGAGAAATAAATTGTAATGTAAAAATGCATAATAATCTATAATAACAGTTTGGAGAAGAATCACATGTGACTGGAAAAGCGCGTCCCAATACCTCGGCTATATATATTTGTTAAATGCAGAAGAGTTTATTTGAAGCTTCATCAACAAAACAAACGTTTAGTTTGCGTAGAAAGCGACAGCGTTGTGTAAAATGTAGTGACCCGTCCTGAGTCAACACATCTTTATCTTGTGGACACGTGTGCACTGATTAGGAAGAGCCCAGCACTATTCTGTTGGCTTTGGATGGCTCTGCGTGCACACACACACACACACACACACACACACACACACACACACACACACACACACACACACACACACACACACACAAATCCAAACAGCAACACTTACAGAGGCCATTACATGACTCACTGAACACACAGCAGGGAGAAATATTAAAAAACATCCTTTTGTAAAGCCTCCACATGATATCACACCAAAACAACAACAACAACAACAACGATATATTCTCATGACATGGAGAACACCGATATAACTGAACCATTTAAAATATTCCATCCATCCATGCATCTATCTATCTATCTATCTATCTATCTCTCTGTCTATCTATCTATCTATCCATCCTCCATTATCTACTATCTATCTATCTATCTATCTATCTATCTATCTATCTATTCTTTCTATCTATCTATCTATCTATCGTCTATCAATCCATCTATCTATCTATCTATCTATCTATCTATCTATCTATCTATCTATCTGTCCATCAATCTATCTATCTATCTATCTATCTATCTATCTATCTATCTATCTATCTATCTATCTATCTATCTATCTATCTATCTATCTATCTATCTATCTATCTATCTATCTATCTATCTATCTATCTATCTATCTATCTATCTATCTATCCATCTATCTATCCATATCTATCCATCATCATCAATCTATCTATCCATATCCATCTATCTATCTATCTATCTATCTATCTATCTATCTATCTATCTATCTATCTATCTATCTATCTTTCTATCCTATCTATCATCTATCTATCTGTAGCCTATCTATCTATCTATCTATCTATCTATCTATCTATCTATCTATCTATCTATCTATCTATCTATCTATCTATCTATCTATCTATCTATCTATCTATCTATCTATCTATCTATCTATCTATTATCTATCTATCTATCTATCTAGTCTATCCTATCTATCTATGTATCCATCTATCTATCTATTTATCTATCTATAATGATTTAATAATGATTTGATTGATTAATTACTTGCAAAAATTAATCACTCAAACAATCATTATTAAAGAAAAAAAAATAATGACACAAACAAATAGGAAAATAAATAAAATATATCCGCCAGCAAATGAATAAATGCTAATGTAAGTAAATATGCATTTCAAAGAATTAAAATGAAAACATGAACACAAATATAAATGTATTTGTAAGTGAAATTTTCCACAAATTGTTTTATGACATACGAATCGAGTTTGCTAATATAAAATATTTTTATTTGCTTTATATTAAACATGAGGTCGTCCCCATTTTACACTTTTTTTATTTACACTATATATCTACATATATATATATATCATATATATATATATATATATATATATATATATATATATATATATATATATATGTTTTATATTTATCATGTTTGGAATTGTATTTCTTTTTTACTTTTTCAACTTCTACAAATAAAACTTTGACACAATTCTGTAAATAAGTACAATTTTAAATGACAGTATTAAAAGATTTATATAAATACATTTGTTAAAAATAATAAAAATAAGACAGAACTATAGATGCTGAAATAAAGTAAATAAT
>JACRUU010000007.1:31459919-31474919 GCA_030449085.1 Kryptopterus vitreolus | reverse complement strand
CATCCATCTATGTCATCTATTTATCTATCTATCTATCTATCTATCTATCTATCTATCTATCTATCTATCTATCTATCTATCTATCTATCTATCTATTCAAACATCAGTAATAATGCTATTTCAGGTTTTTTAAAAAATGCTGTAAACAAGAATGCTTTCAAGATATAAATAATGATTATTTACTTTTTGTCAATCTACAAAATCTACAAAGTGTTTTCATTCACATCCATATTTTCGATATTCTCTATACACACACACACTATATATATATATAAATCTATATATATATATATATACAATAAAGATATTATAATAATTTAAAACGACCAATTTTAGGACAACATGCAGCTTTTATCCATTTGTGTTATAAGAAAGTCAAGCTCATGATCAGCTTCAAGGTTGTGCATCAGCTCGATGAGTCCAGCGTGAAGACGATTCACTCCCACACTTGACTCGTCCACTTGATTTGAAAAAGATCCATCACTACATCCACATGAAAGAGTTATCGATCACATGGCTCCTGTTACGCAGGGGGGTTTATCTTGATTTTATGGGAAGCCCATTTAGATGATTTGAAACGACTCGTGTGCGATAATAAGCGTCTCCAAGGTTGCCAGGTTTTTCTCGAGTAGCGCTCTGGAGGCGAGAGTTTCTTCGATCGGCAAGTCCTATTAAATCAAATTAAATTAAATTGTCTTTAAGCTGAGTAAAAAAAATATAAAAACAGGTGAATGGAATAAAGCCAGTCAGATTTATGTAATTTACAATCAAATAAAATATTAGAAAATAATAAAATTAATTTTTTCACCCCCCAAAAATGCTAAAAGAGTTGAATAACATGTTTTTATAGGGCAGGTAGGCAGTAGCTTAGTGGGTAAGGTGTTGGGCTCTCGACCAGGAACAAAATCCCACTAAGATGCCACTAGTGGGCCCTTGAGCAAGGCCCTCAAGTGCTCAAATGTAAGTCGCTCTGGGTAAGGGCGGGCGTAAATAGGAAAAATTAACAAACCACAAAATTGGGGGGGGTCTGGGGGGGGGGGTTGTAATCCCGGTGGGGGGCTGCCCTTGTTGCATGGGGGGGGGTGTAAGTCGCTCTGGATAAGGGCGTCTCCTAAATGCTATAAATGTAAATATATTTGAAAATATGTACAGAACCAAAAATTTGTTACACAATCCAATTATTATACAAATCATTGGACCAGGTTCAAATCCCACCAAAGCTGCCACTAGTGGGCCCTTGAGCAAGGCCCTCAACCCTGAATTGCTCAAATGTAAGTCACTCTGGATAAGGGAGTGTGCTCAATGCCATAAATGTAAATATATTTGAAAATATGTACAGATCCTAAAAAAATCACGCAATCCAATAATTATACAAATTGGGCATTGGACCAGGTTTAAATATTACCAAGCTGCCACTAGTCTCGACCATCAAACCCTGGGGCCCTTAAGCAAGGCCCTCAACCCTGAATTGCTCAAACGTAAGTCGCTCTGGATAAGGGCATGTGTTAAATGCCATAAATGTAAATATATTTTAAAATATGTAAAACCAAAAATATGTCTGGACCATAAATCCAATAATTATACAAATTGTAAATATATTTGAAAATACGTACTGATCCAATAAATCACACAATCCAATAATTATACAAATTGGGCTCTCGACCAGGATCAAATATATATTATATTTGATCAAATCCCACTAAGGGCTCTCGATACCATAAATGTAAATATATTTGAAAATACTAGTCCAATAAATCACACAATCCAATAATTATACAAATTGGGCCCTTGAACCACTAGCAAGGCCCTCAATTGCTCAAATATAAATCTCTCTGGATAAGGGCGTGTGATAAATGCCATAAATGTAAATATATTTTAAAATATGTACAGAACCAAAAATTTGTTACGCAATCCAATAATTATACAAATCATTGGACCAGGTTTAAATAGTACCAAGCTGCCATTTGTGGGCCCTTGAAGCAAGGCCCTCAATAGCTCAAATGTAAGTCTCACTTGTTAAGGGCGTGTGCAATATGCCATAAATGTAAATATATTTGAAAATATGTACAGAACCAAAAAATCACACAATCCAATAATTATACAAATTGGACTCTGGACCAAGGTCAAATCCCACTAAGATACCACTAATGGGCCCTTGAGAAAGGCCCTCAATTGCTCAAATGTAAGTCGCTCTAAATAAGGGCGTTTGCCAAAAATGTATATCCTTTTCATAGAATTCAACAAGAAACATTGTGGTGTAATATTTCTTCATCTAGGCCACTTAGACTACTCCCAGAGCACTGGTCAGTTGATAACCCCGCCCATCTCTCCGGCAATGGCCAACCGCGGCAGCGTGATCAACCAGGGCCCGATGGCGGTGAGATCCCCGAGCACCTGCCCAGTCCAGCCTCATCCACTCTGCCAGGCGTTCCCAGATGCCATGTACCAAAGCCTACCTTCCTCCACCTACTTACACCAGCTCCTCCACATACCAACCTACAAACCTGACCCAGACCCAAACCCAGACCAACCTGCCCCCTTCAGGCTACCAGGCTCGCACCGAGTGTTCGCGCTATTCCTCCTTCAGCGGGCAGCAGCTGGCTAAAGACTGCTTTAACAGCAGCTGCAGCGGTGCCGTGTACAGCTCCAGAGCCTCAACAGTAAACTACCCGTCCACTTCTGACGCCAGCATGGAAGTTCAGATAATGGACTACGGATTTGCGGGGAGTGGAGGAGGATGTTCAGGTCCAGTGTACACCAGTGCAGCACAGAGCGGTGAGTGTGGGAATGGCAACCATATATTTACTTAGTGACATTCATTCATTCATTCATCTCCTACCGCTTTATCCAATCTTCCCTCGGGTCACGGGGATACACCCTGGATGGAATGCCAACCCATCACAGGACACACACACACACACACACACACACACACACACACACACATTCACACACTATGGACAATTTTCCAAGGTGCCAAAACCGAAGAACCCGGAGAAAAACCCCCTGAGGCACAGGGAGAACGTGCACAAACTCCACACACACATGGCCAAGATGGGAATTGAACCCGGACCCTGGCGGTGTGAGGCGAACGTGCTGAGCTCTAAACCACCACCGTGCCTCCTACACACACTATATATATAAAAACACATAAATAAGACCATAAGACCACAAATAAGACCAAAGTTAGTGTTGGTATTTGGTGTGAAAATGTGCACAGATCCAGACAAGGATTGCGTCGTCGGCTAGCTCGTTTTTATCATTATATCTTTGAAGATTATGCAAATTCCCGGCAGAGATCATGCTTTGCAAACTTTATCATGGGGATAAATATACAAAAGTTTTTAGACTGTGACTAATATACACAGGCAAAAACACTAGGATAGAGACTATGGACTAAAGTGAATTGTTTTCTTTGGTGTGTATATATATATATATATATATATATATACACCATGTGACACACACAATAAATGCCAAATAGGATGAGATATATAATCTATAATCTATATAGTGTTAATAAATTTGGACACCTGATGAAACTCTGCTTACATCAAGGACCACATTGTGTATGGGCAAAACAAAAATCACAAATAACATTCATTCATCATTCATTCATCTTCTACCGCTTTATCCGATCTTCCTCGGGTCACGGGGAGCCTGTGCCTATCTCAGACGTCTATGGGCATTAAGGCAGGATACACCCTGGATGGAATGCCAACCCATCGCAGGGCACACACAGACACACACACACACACACTCATACACTAGGGACAATTTTCCAAGGCTGCCAATCAACCTACCGTGCATGTTTTTGGACCGGGGGGGAAACCGGAGAACCCGGAGAAAAACCCCCTGAGGCACGGGGAGAACATGCACAAACTCCACACACACATGGCCGAGACGGGATTCGAACCCGGAGGCGAACGTGCTAACCACTAAGCCACCGTGCCCTCTATATATATATATATATATATATATATTTCAAATTTCTAAACACTATTATTGTATATGGATAATATGAATATTATAATGAATAATATGAATTAATTATACTGTCCATGTAGTGATTTAAACACCAGAGATTACATTTTGCCTATAAATGTATAAATTGAGTCTAATATCATTATTTTATATTTTTCGCTTAAATATACTTTTTTATTACAGATTAAAAGAATCCATTCTTTTTGCACTGTTTTCCTTCCTCACATGCAGGATACTATGGGAACAGTGGCTACGTGGACACACAGAGGATGGGCTCTCTAATCGATCAGCACGTATCGGTGATCAGCAGCGTGACCTCCACCCGCCCTGTCCCCGCGTACGCCGAGGTCCACGACCCTCTGAACATCCTGAACGACACGAGCAGGAAACCGGCGACATCGTACTATTCCACACAGCCTCCTCTGATGACACGCTCAGCAGGTGAGAGGAGTTTGGCTCATTCATTCATTCATCTTCTACCGCTACTTTATCCTAAACCGTCTTCTAACTCCGCTTTATCCGATTTTCCCTCGGTCATGGGGAGTCTGTGCCTATCTCAGACGTCTATGGGCATTAAGGCAGGATACACCCTGGATGGAATGCCAACACACATCACAGGACACACACACACACACACACAATTCATATACTAGGGACAATTTTCCAAGGTGCCAATCAACCTACCGTGCATGTTTTTGGACTGGGGAGGAAACCGGAGAACCCGGAGAAAAAACCCCTGAGGCACGGGGAGAACATGCACAAACTCCACACACACATGGCCGAGACGGGAATCGAACCCGGACCCTGGCGGTGTGAGGCGAACGTGCTAACCACTAAACCACCGTGCCCACTATGAATTTTTGAATATTGTGCTTGAAATATTCGTTTCTGCTCCATGAGCTACATCTGTGTACCTCATAAGATGGTGACAGAACATCTGTACTCATTCATTCATTCATTCATTCATCTTCTACCAATCAACAGATGCTACTGTTCTTCCCTTGTAACGCTGTTTGCTCCAGGGGCGCTGTTTCCTGAGATTTGCAAAAACTAGGGAGGGGTGTAGCTCAGTGGTTTAATACTGGGATACTGATCAGAAGGTTGGGGGGTCAAGCCCCTTGAAGGGCCCTGGCAAGGATCCTGTGTGCTCCAAGAACCCCTCTAGGGTCCGTGTTCGATTCCCGGCTATGTGTGTGTGGAGTTTGCATGTTCTCCCCCTCGTCTCTCCCCGTGCCTCGGGGGTTCTCTCCGGTTTCCTCCATCCCTGCACGGTAGGTTGATTGGCACCTTGGAAAAGTGTCCCTAGTGTATGAATGTTTGTGAATGTGTGTGTGATTGTGTGTGTGTGTGTGCCCTGCGATGGGTTGGCATTCCATCCAGGGTGTATCCTGCCTTAATGCCCATAGACGCCCGAGATAGGCACAGACTCCCCGTGACCCGAGGGAGGATCGGATAAAGCGGTAGAAGATGAATGAATGAATGGATCCTTATCAATGTATCTGTTTCAGGTTCCTCAGTCCCCGCTCCGATCCCTTGCTCTGTTTCTCCGTGCATGTATGGCACCGCTGCTCAGTATCACCATTCCCAAGACGCCTTGCTACCTCACCACGCTGAAGTGCGGAACATGGTGTCCTCCCTGCCTCCCATCAACACCGTGTTCATGGGTTCAAGCGGAGGACCACCGTGACCACCGTCACCGTGACTAGAAGGAAAAACATACCCCTGTGTCAGAGACTCTTCAGTGTAAACAGCTGGACTAGACTCCGAAAAATAAATAAATAAATTATATATATATATATACAGTATATATATACAGTATATATATATATATATATATATATATACACTTTTTTTAAACGTATATGTAAATGCATGTGTTATCTGCAAAACAAACCTGTCGAAAATGTAGGTCTGTGGATTTCAACCAGAAGTGGGCGTGGCCTAAACAAACTGGGTGTATATTTATGCCCCTGTAACAACTACAAGGCGACGCGAAGGTGAAAATGTAAGCCTCGCTAACATCATGTCGATAACGGACAATAAAAATGTATGGCAAATGTCTTCATAGCCGTTCTTTAGCTATTAGCATGCAGGGTCAGATTTGTAAAAAAACAAACAAACGATTATGCTATTAATAAACCAGGTAAATACCAAAGACGAATGAGGAGAGGTGCTGGAAATAAACGAGGCAATATTGCAGCCTTCGATTTGAATGAAATATGGTCTTTGTTCATATCTGACAGCAGGAAATGAAAAAGCGCTTGGTCAACATTTTTGTGTGTGTGTGTGTGTGTGTGTGTGTGTGTGTGTGTGTGGTTGGATCCCAGACCTTTTGCATATTATATGTATTATATTGTGAGATTTCTAATGCCTTGTTGTGTTGTAAATTGCCTTGAAGGGTAGGATTTGGGCAAATCCAAGACCAAAGACCTTTCCAAAGACCTGCATGAGCACAAAGCCATGACGATATGCTTTACATGAACTGTTGTGGAAGATCTCCTGCTTTAATAATAATAATAATAATAATAATAATAATAATAATAATAATACATTACATTTATATAGCGCTTTTCTGGATACTCAAAGCGCTACTTTACATTATAAGACGTGGATCTCCTCCTCATCCACCTGGATGATACGACGGTAGCCATAGTGCGCCAGAATTCCCTCCACACAGCATCTTACTGGTGGAGAGGAGACAATAATGAAGCCAATCGGTAGATATGGGGACGTTTAGCCAATGGGTGAATTTGGCCGATGACACGCCTCTACTCTTTTTCAAAAGACGTCCTTTCATGACAATGTCAGGACCTCGGTTTAACATCTCATCCGAAAGACAGTGCTTTTTTACAGTATAGTGTCCCCCGGGGTGTTTGGACCAACACAGACCACAGGGTAAGCGCCCCCTGTTGGCCCTCACTAACACCTCTACCAGCAGCAAAAGACGTCCTTTCATGACAATGTCAGGACCTCGGTTTAACATCTCATCCGAAAGACAGTGCTTTTTTGACAGTATAGTGTCCCCGGGTTGTTTGGACCCACACAGACCACAGGGTAAGCGCCCCCTGCTGGCCCTCACTAACACCTCTACCAGCAGCAAAAGACGTCCTTTAATGACAATGTCAGGACCTCGGTTTAACATCTCATCCGAAAGACAGTGCTTTTTTACAGTATAGTGTACCCTGTCACTATACCCGGGTGGTTGGACCCACACAGACCGCAGGGTACCGCACACCCAGACCTCCTCGCCTCAACCTACATCACTACTTCACAGATCTTCACAAGCAAACGACAGAATGTGGTGTAACATACAAACGGTTGATATATTAGGATCCAGGGACTCGGTAGAGGGCTCATCATTGCTCAGAACTAAAAAACGAACACACTCACGTGTGTGTGAGTATCTTTTCGCTTAATTCTCGCGATGTTTAACCAGACAAACCCGTCTACGGACCCAGCTGGAGATTACAGGCAGGAAACAGCGTTGGAAGAAGCCGTGGATCAAAGTCACTTATCTGCCAGATTAGCAGATTTCTCCTTTGTCCCAATGGCCGAAGATAAAGGTGTGATAAAGGCTTTGGTTTTGTTGACCAAAACCAAAGCCAATAGAGATGTTTGAGGTCACAAGCTGTTTATACATGGTGACCCTGAGGAAGGGGGGGTGGGCGGGAGGGTTTGGATGGAGGGAGGGAGGGAGGGAGGGAGGGGGTGTTTGATCCTTTTTCACTGCATTCTCTAATTTGTGCTTTGTTAGCCTTTTTTTGTCAGCAGCAGATGGAAGCTAATAAAACCATAATCAGTAACATTAGATTGCGTGCAGCTTTTGTGTGTTTACAGAAATGATACAACCTCTGTGCTGCAGGTTGGATTTGCACAGTATAGCTATATATATATATATATATATATATATATATATATATATATATATATATATTACAAATGTCCCTATTCAAAATGTAATAAGTAGTGTAACTTTTCAATTACTTTATAAAAGTAAAGTAATTGATTACATTTGATTACTTTCATTTGTCCACTAGGTGGCGCTTACGTACGTAAATGAACATTCTTAGGAAATAAATTAAATGTTTCAAACCCTCGGAAAAAATGTGTTTGTATGTTATATTTTACGAAACTGAGCTGCATCAGAATCAAATTGTTGATGGGGGGGGTGGACTGTTTGGATGGGTTGCGGATGGGTGGGTGGGGGGCGGGGCTTTGGGATTTGTAATCTTTGATATTTACAAATCTTCATCTTCATCTTCTACCGCTTTATCCGATCTTTCCTCGGGTCACGGGGAGTCTGTGTCTATCTCAGGCGTCTATGGGCATTAAGGCAGGATACACCCTGGATGGAATGCCAACCCATTGCAGGACACACACACACTCACACACACATTCATACACTAGGGACAATTTTCCAAGGTGCCAATCAACCTACCGTGCATGTTTTTGGAGCGGGGGAGGAAACCGGAGAACCCGGAGAAAAACCCCCTGAGGCACAGGGAGAACATGCAAACTCCACACACACATGGCCGAGACGGGAATCGAACCCGGACCCTGGCGGCGTGAGGCGAACGTGATAACTGCTAACCCACCGAGAGACAGAGACTTTATATGTATTGGAGTGGAATATCTCGAGAAGCCTTCTCTAACCCCAAACCCTACTAAACAATTTGGAGATGAATTGGAGCACTGACTGCCCCCCAGGCGTCCTCGCCTGAGTACCTGACTTCTACCTAGGAAGATTAGAGGTTGTTTTATAACCAGGCCCGGGTGTCGAATGGAATGAAAAAAAGAAGAAAAAAAAAACCATGTCAGGTGTCAATAAGCATTTGTCAACAACTCGAGGTGAGGATTTCGATCAAAATAAACACAAATAATAACGCGTTGCCTTTTGTCTGCTGACGGCAGGGGCAGGACTCGCTTCTCAGCCCTCGGTACTGGGAACAGATGGCCCGAAATGTAATGATTACAAAATCCCGAGGTTTAAAATAGTTTAATTGCAAAGTCAATAATGCCCCAACAATCGCCCGGGCTGTTCCAGTGTAAAAACAACAGAAGGCGGAATGCAAACTTTGGGAGAATGTTTAACCAGAACTTTGCATTAGCCCCCATATGTACCACAGCCGGACCAAAGATCAACAGATCCGGTGTAATTACGCGGCAGCAGCAGAAACAGACGCTCCGCCATCGTCCGTCTCACACACACACACACACACACACACCTTTACACACTCTCCCTTTTGCACATCACTGCCCAGAGTGTGAGCCAAGAAGGACATTGTAATTAGATCTTCCAGGTACAAATTAAACAAATTCATATTTGTTTTGTGTCAATGCATCATCTACTCTACATTATTGCACGAATATAATGTATTAAATGTTTTTTTTTTTTTTTTAAACCCACCTGTGTTTAGTTAAAGGAAGGTTTCTTACAGAACATTCAAAGGTAAACTAATATGAGGATTTGAGGAATGGCTGGCTTGTGAATATGCACCATATGAGAACAAGAGATGTATAAAGATAATAGAAATAGATGAAATTCAAATAAATGATCTGTACATGTGGTAAAACTGCGGGACGCAAAAGTTGGCTCATTCATTCATTCATTCATTCGTATCTTCTACCGCTTTATCCGATCTTCCCTCGGGTCACGGGGAGTCTGTGTCTATCTCAGGCGTCTATGGGCATTAAGGCAGGATACACCCTGGATGGAATGCCAACCCATCACAGGACACACTCACACACACTCACATTCATACACTAAGGACAATTTTCCAAGGTGCCAATCAACCTACCGTGCATGTTTTTGGACCGGGGAGGAAACCAGAGAACCCGGAGAAAAAACCCCTGAGGCACGGGGAGAACATGCAAACTCCACACACACATGGCCGAGACGGGAATCGAACCCGGACCCTGGCGGTGTGAGGCGAACGTGCTAACCACTAAACCACCGTGCCCCTTACATGGTTAAATAATAATATAATATAAATAATAAAATGCATTTACTTCAAATCATCATTCACAGCTGTGGTTAAAGGAGTAGAAGGGCGAGCTAGTGGGCCCTTGCGCAAGGCCCTTAACCTTCAAATGCTCAAGTGAAAGTGTGCCAATAAGTGCGTCGGTCAAAATGTCGGAAATGTAGAATGTAAGACGCTGCGTCAAGGCATCATGAATACATCCAAAGTGCTGACCCTCCGAAATACTTCACCTGTTTAATCCGTATACACGTGCACTGCTGTGATTTGTCCACTAGGTGGCACTTACTGAGTTACATGTAACCGAGACGACGAGAGGGACTGATTCCCAATGTGGTAAAGGGTAAATAAAATCTACTACTCAATTAAAAGCATTGTTACGTCAATGACATTTTACATACATCTACTCAAGTGAAAATATAAAATGTAAGTAAATTTTACTTACTAATTTTTCCGTTGTTTTTAACAGCAGGGGTGAAGTGTAAGTCTAGTGTAGTTAAAATAGAACAAGGGGATAGAAATGTTCAACTAGTTTTGTCCATCTTTCCATCGTTCTTTCTTGTGAGTTTCGCATATTTCAAGTCAAGAGGTTTTTTTATTGTCATTACAACCACATATAGCTGACGCAGTACACAGTGAAATGAGACAAGGTTTCTCCAGGACCCCGGTGCTGCTACACAAAACAACATATAACACAAACACAACAACACAATGCTGAGGACGAGACTAAGTTTGTCCTAGCTACATAAAGTGCATCGCGTGCAACCTGGTGCAAACAGCGCAAAGACAGAACAAGAGTGTGTTCACAACACAAGACAGTGCACAACAAACAACTAACACAATATAATAAAAAACAAAAAACACAACAACAACAACCCAGTGCAAAGTATTTCATAGTGTTCCAGTTTGGCGAGTGTGCAAAGGAACAATTAGAGCAGCGGTGATAAAAAGTGAATGTGCAAAATGTGCATGTAAACAGTAACACTGTCAGTGAGAGCAGTGTATATAATACACATGTAAAGGACAGTAATGAGGTAGATAAATAATTAGAGCAGTGGATGGTGTGTGTGTGTGTGTGTGTGTGTGTGTGTGTGTGTGTGTGTGTGTGTGTGAGTGTGTGTGTGTGTGTGTGTGAGTCCAGTTCCAGTTCTATGTGTTGAGAAATCTGATGGCTTGAGGGAAAAAACTATTGCATAATCTGCTTGTGAGAGCCCGAATGCTTCGGAACCTCTTCCCTGATGGCAATAGTGTAAAGAGTGTGTGTGAGGGGTGTGTGATGTCGTCCACAATGCTGGTAGCTTTGCGGATGCACTGTGTGCTGTAAATGTTCGTGACAGAGGGGAGAGACACTCCGATGGTCTTTTCAGCTGTCCTCACTATCCGCTGTAGGGTCTTGCGATCCGTGACGGTGCAGTTCCCAAACCAGGCAGTGATGCAGCTGCTCAGGATGCTCTCGATGGTCCCTCTGTAGAACACGGTCAGTATGGGGGTTGGCAGATGTGCTTTCCTCAGCCTTCTCAGGAAGTAGAGACGCTGCTGGGCTTTCTTACTGATGGAGCTGGTGTCCAGTGACCAGTTCACATATTTGTTCATTATTGTAGTTAAGTACGGACAAAACATCCTTAGCATAAGTAAAAAACATAAACATACTAAAAGTAAAAGTACAATTACAGACTTTAAAATGTAGGACTACACAAACTAACCAAGTATTGCAAGTAAATGTAATGTATTTTATGTCATTATATATTTTGTTATACTTTATATGCCATTTGCCTTGCCACATTCTGACCAATCAGAAGCCACAATGGAATAACATTAATAATGTTAATAATGATTCAAAATGTTGTGTAACTTTTCAATGACTTTATAAAAGTGAAGTAAAGTAACTGATTACATTGGATTACGTTTACATTGACATACACTCAGTGTTGGGGAGAAACTCGTTACATGTAACGGCGTTACGTCATTTAATCACAGAAATAAGATGTAACAGTAATTCGTTACAGTTACTGAGAAAAAAAAAAAACGTGTGTAATTAAATTAGTTACTTTTGAAAATGTTAAAGACCCCTGACATTTTTAAGCACAACCACAACAAAGCCACACTTCATAACAAAAGAATATTTTATACTGTGTTAGAAATAAAGTCTTTGCATGGATATGACTCGCAAGTAACATGGCAGAGGCGGGACTCGAACCCCCAACGCTGGAGGTATGAGGCAAACATGCTAACCACTAAGCCAATAGTAGTAGTAGTATTATTATCCGTATTATTGTTATTATTATTATTATTATCATTATTATTGTTATTATTATTATTATTGTTGTTATTATTATTATTATTATTATTATTATTATTATTATTATTATTATTATTATTATTATTAATATATAATAATAATAATAATAATAATAATAATAATATTATTATTATTATTATTATTATTATTATTATTATCAACATATCCTAGGTTTTAAAAGAAATTGTTCAGATGTAACCCTACTTTATAATGCTATTATTATTATTTTTATTATTATTCATTCATTCATTCATTCATCTTCTAAATCCTACCGCTTTATCCGATCTTCCCATCGGGTCACGGGGAGTCTGTGTCTATCTCAGGCGTCTATGGGCATTAAGGCAGGATACACCCTGGATGGAATGCCAACCCATCGCAGGGCACACACACACACTCACACACACATTCATACACTAGGGACAATTTTTTCCAATGTTTTTGGACCGGGAGGAAACCGGAGAACCCGGAGAAAAAAAAACCCCCTGAGGCACGGGGAGAACATGCAAACTCCACACACACATGACCGAGACGGGAATCAAACCCGAACCCGGATCCTGGCGGTGTGAGGCGAACGTGCTAACCACTACGCCACCGTGCCCCGATTATTATTATTATTATTATTATTATTATTAATAATATAATTAATATTGTTGTTATATTTAGAAGTAGTATTATTATTATTGTGGTTGTTGTTATTATTATTGTTATTATTATAATTATTATTGTTATTATTATTATTATTATTATTATTATTATTATTATCAACATATCCTAGGTTTTTAAAGAAATTCTTCAGATGTAACAATTGTAACAATGTAATAATTTAATGTAACAATGTAACGAATATTTGTAATTTAATTTAACTGTAATTTAATGACACATTATTTTCTCAGTAACTGTCCCGAATTACTGTTACATTTATTTTGTAATTACATTACGTAACACCGTTACATGTCACCAGTTGCTCCACGACACTGACAGCGATGTAGTATAATCCAACGATCATCAGCAATATGGCCATGTGCTAGACGTCCAAATGGCGTAGACCTAGCATTGGATTATCCCGCTCATAACATGGTTACGAACTAACAAGCTAATCCTGTTCCAGCATGACAATGCCCCTGTGCATAATGCATCTATTCCATCCATCCACTTTGTTTCTTGTGAGTGTTATCCTTGAGCAATCTAAATACACTACGTACACCATATGACACATGCGAATAAAAAGGTCTGCATGACTGTACGGATTGCTTTCCCGAACGGAAACGCTAACAAACGTATCGAGGCATCGACGGCTATAATGTTTCCTGTCCACTCGAGATGGCGCGGTCGAGAGGAAAAGCAGCGCGGGATCTTTAGCAACACTGACACGTACAGCAGGTTATCAGTAACGCCGCGTCTAATGGCTGATTACTGAAGTCTTCCACTCAGTCACTGCTCATGTGCTGGGTTTTTGTTTGTTTGTTTTTTATTCCTTTTGATATTATTTATTCTGTGGATAAATATTGACCCACTGACCCATTTAGCATCGACGATTTTCCTTGGACAATAATAAAATATTTAAAGCAACTTAAATCAACTGCAGTTAAACCGATTCAGGCCAGTAGGGGGCGCCCAAATTCACGGTTCTACGGTTCACAACTTGCAGGGCGAATCTCACTGAGGTTCTGCTATATCTCTGTAATTCCACATGAGGGCAGTACAGTGCCAGAAACCGTGAACTACAGCAACACACACACACACACACACACACACACACACACACACACACACACACACACACACACACACACACTGAACGTAATTTCACTATTATTATTATTATTATTATTATTATTATTATTATTTATTACATTTCTTTGCTTCATACATACATGTTAAAATACTGCTGGTATTCTTCTAACTCTGTGCTGCTATATGTTTCCCTTTGGGGTCCATCCATCCATCCATTTTTCCAAAACACACCTTCACCATCCATCCATCCATCCATCCATCCATCCATCCATCCATCCATCCATCAATCTTCCATCCATCCATCCATCGACCCATCCATTCATTCAACCATCCATCCATTCATCCATTCAATCAATGATCCATCCATTCAACCATCCATTAATCAATTCATTCAATCATACATCCATCCATCCATCCATCCATTCCATCCAGTCATCCATCCATTCAACCATCCATCCATCCATCCATCCAGTCAATCATCCATCCATCTATCCATTCAATCAATCACCCATCCATTCAACCACCCATCCAATCATCCATTCATCTATCCATCCATTCAACCATCTATCCATCCATCCATCCATCCATTCAATCATCCATCCATCCATTCATCCACCATCCATCTGTCCATCCATCCATTCAACCATCCATCCATCCATCCAGTCAATCATCCATCCATCTATCCATTCAATCAAACACCCATCCATTCAACCATCCATCCAATCATCCATTAATCTATCCATCCATTCCACCATCTATCCATCCATCCATTCAATCATCCCTCTGTCCATTCAATCAATTATCCCTCCATCCATTCAATCAATCATCCAACCATCCATGCATCTAATCCACACAATCCATCCATCCATCCATTTAAACAATCAATCAATCATCCATCCATCCATCCATCCATTTTTCCAAAACACACCTTCATGCATTTAACTATATACATAACTGCTCACCCATTCAACCATCCATCCAATCATACATCCATCCATCCATCCA
>JACRUU010000007.1:31452419-31454919 GCA_030449085.1 Kryptopterus vitreolus | reverse complement strand
GGTGATGAACTGTAGGTTCAGTTAGAGTTATTATATTATTATATTTATTATATTATATTAGAATATATTAATGGTCTTTAGCGATTTATCCGAGTTTATGGTTAGCACGTTCGCCTCACACCTCCAGGGTCCGGGTTCGATTCCCGTCTCGGCCATGTGTGTGTGGAGTTTTGCATGTTCTCCCCGTGCCTCAGGAGGTTTTTCTCTGGGTCCCTAGTGTGTGAATGTGTGTGTGTAAATGTGTGTGTGTGTATATTTTTACATATATTATATATATATTATATAAATATATATATATATAATATGTAAAAATGTAATAGGTTACAGATTACAGATTACAAATGATGCTATTCATAATGTAATATGTAGTGTAACAGTTCAATGACTTTATAAAAGTAAAGTAACTTATTACATTTGATTACTTAATTTGTCCACTAGGTGGCACTTAATGAAATGAACATTAAAAGGGAAAAAAATGTCAGATCCTATGAAAAAATAGGTTCTATTTGGCGTGGAGAGGGGGGGGAGATGGGTGGGGGACTTGGGATTTGTAATCTTTATAATTTTCATAAGTAACGTAATTTAATTACATGTTTGTTTTTTTTCCGAGTAACCTTAACGAATTTTGTAATTAAATTTCATAACACTGTTGCAACATATATATATCATATATATATATATCGCATGTTACGAACAAACACTCACTATACCTCCACCTCAGTCTTTTTCGTTTATTAAAACTGGTTGGGAAAAAGTTAAGTACCTGAATAGATACAGACGGTACGCCGTAAACAATCGCTTTTATAGCTTATATTGTACGAACATAGTTAGGAGATACGCGATAGCAAACATCAGTATATCTATATATATATATATATATATATATATATATATATATATCTAGTGTGTGTGGTGTGGGTGTGTGTGTGTGTGTGTGTTGTTGTGTGTGTTTGAGGTCATACTGTTACCAAGAAATGTAATATTTGTGGAGCAAAGACGTCTCTGCTCACACCAGGGCTGGAAGTCGATTGTTAATGCTGCAATTCCTGACTCTCAATCCCGTGCGCGCTTAAAGTACTGAACGCCAGCTATTAATAACAAAAATCAGAGGTATGCAACAGTATGTAAATGTAAAGTTATCACACATGTATTTGTTGCTTTTTATTTTAAATTGTCGTCCATTTTGACAAGGAGGATTTATTTTCCAGGTTTTTCAGGCGTTTAACTACAGCGGCCTTGAAGACCAAACAGAAGCCTATACAAGGCAACTTTTAAATAAACTTCAAAAGAAAGAAACCGCCTTTAAAATAAATGGGCCGCGATGAAAGAAAGGCAAGCGACATTAAATAAGACAAAAAAACGAGAGATTTCTTTTTTAGTTTTTGATTAATAAAAGCACTCAATTTTGCCACGCTGCCCTTCAGGGCCGCTGTAGTTAATAGATGAAGTGTATGTGTGTGTGTGTGTGTGTGTGTGTGTGTGTTGAAAGTGTGTGAAAGTGTGTGCAGCCTTCAGTTTGATTCAATGTGGAATTTTTAATTCAACACAGTCTTTGGTATTTCATCACACACGATTTATAATAGATAGAGAGAGAGAGAGAGGATAGAGAGAGATAGATAGCTATCATAAGATATAGACACACACACACATACACACATATATATAGATATATATATATATAATATATATAATATATATAATATATAATATATATATATATATATAGATATATATATATAGACATATATATATAGATATATATAAAAAGAACAAGACAGTATTTGGGGACTTTGAGGAAGGATTAGAAATGTAATAAAAGCTTAACATATTTTCGTTGATTACCAACAGATAATTTTTTTGGAATGTGAAAAACTGAAGTAAACAAATCGTCGAAATATTTGGCCAGACAAACTCTGCCTTTCTCTTTCCTTTCAACCTCACGCCCTCCAGGAAAGCAAAATCATTTCTGAGCTCCTTTTAATTCGTTCAAACATTTTTACTTGTGGGCCACAGAAGGTCATTGTATGTTCACACACACACACACACACCACACACACACACACACACACACACACACACACACACACACCACAACACAAAAGCGTGCACACACACACACGATTATTAAAACAGTTCGTCCACACTACATTGAAGTGCAGGATGGAGGAATGGATTTTAAGGGAGGGGGTGTGGCTCGGCGGTTTAAGGCGCTGGGATGCTGAACGGAAGGTCGGGGGTTCGAGACCCGGTATCGCAAAGCTGCAACTCTTGTTTCCTTGAGCAAGACCCTTAACACACTGTGCTCCAGGGGGCGCTGTATTATGGCCAATCCTGCGCTCTGAACAAACTTTCACTTTGCTGTAATGTATATGTGACAAATAAAGACTATTTATTCATTCATGGACAGATGGACATATGGATAGATAGATAGATATATAGATAGATAGATAGATAGATAGATAGATAGATAGATATATTGATAGATAGATGGATAGATGGA
>JACRUU010000007.1:31433736-31449419 GCA_030449085.1 Kryptopterus vitreolus | reverse complement strand
CATGATACAGCGCCCCATGGAGCACAGAGGGTTAAGGCCTTGCTCAAGGATCCATGAGTGGCATCTTGGCGATACCTGTGCTCGAACCCCTGACCTTCCGATCAGCATCCCAGAACCTTAATCCACTGATCTACACCCCTCCCCCTCCCTTGAGATTTAGGTGCTATGACATCACCACGGCTTAGGACTGGACTCTAAAACGTTGTCCTCGGCACAGAATGGATTTGACGTAGACTGGAGCCGAGAAAACAAGCAGAGACCTTTGAACTTTTGCAAAACAGCGGTAAATACTTGGAATTATAGACTTCACTCAGATTACAGAAGTAAAAATCTGGATTATAGACTTAAGGACGCTTAAAACTTTAGACACAACTAAACTGAATGTGTTGAGACTGTAGACTTTCCTAGTAAGACGCTTTAAACTGGACAATAGTGCTGGAGCGTTAGGACTGTTTATCTAGAGATGTCTTTGTCAAGGAAATGATCTTGACAAAGCTGTAAAAAGATCCTAAAAAAAATCATTTAAAAAAAAAAAAAAAAAAAAAAAGATGAACTTGAACTGAAAGAAAATGAACTGTAGCTACAATTATTATTATTTTTCATTCATTTGTCTTCTACCGCTTTAATCTGATCTTCCCTCGGTCAGGCTCATTTCTGTCCCCGACCGGGCGTGTATGGCAGCCTAAGGCAGGATACCCCTGATGGTGCCCCCCCCCACACAACCCACCCCAACAACACATCACCCGGACAATTTCCAAGGTTCCAATCAACCTACCGTGCATGTTTTTGGACCGGGGGAGGAAACCGGAGAACCCGGAGAAAAACCCCCTGAGGCATGGGGAGAACATGCAAAACTCCACACACACATAGCTGAGACGGGAATCAAACCCAGACCATGGAGGTGTGAGGCGAACGTGCTAACCACTAACCTCTTACACTAATGTCCTAATGAGAATATATATATATATAATATAATATAATATATATATATTAATATATAATAATAATTTAATAAGCAATTTATATTTGTGTCGCTGTGCTTTGTAATGATGGCGAATCTCGTATTGATTCGTATATTCAAATGATTCGATTCATATTGAATTGAATGAATCTCAGACCTCCACATCTCAAGTTCGCCTTTTTGCCTGGTGATCTCGGTGTGTGTGTGTGTGTGTGTGTGTGTGTGTGTGTGTGTCGATCCGAATCAAGCGTCGCCTCCGTTCCGCTTCCCGCTGTGCCCCGGCACCACATTCCTTGGCTGTAGGTGCGTCAATGAAATGAAATGAAGCTTTGATCCTTCTGATCGGTGTGTGTGTGTGTGTATAAAAAAAAGTCGTCAGTTTCGCGGCTTGTTCTAATCAGCACGTCCGTGTGTCTCTTCAGATGTAAACCATTCCAGCCTGTTAAGCTTTAATACCTTAACATGCGAGGCGGCGTTCCCGGGAGGACTCCGGAGAGCCGAGAGAGACCCAGGCGGAGCGCGAGGCAGCTGTTTTGTGCAGCGAGGCAGCGACAAAAAAAAAAAAAAAGAACGGGTCGGTTGTTTATTTTGCACGTCAGTCGATACGTCCGACAGTACGGGCAAAAGAAATCTCGTATTTACGTTTGTTTAGAGCTCAGACTTCTGCACCGAGGCGGTGAAGGAAGAAAAAAAAAAAGGAAGAAACGTGACACTTTCCGTCCGCAGGTGAAACACACGCTTTATCGAGTCCACATGGCGCAGCGTTTGCCTTCGACATGCGATTGCGTGTTAAACATGTTTAAATTCACAGCTCAGGTTTCCACACGCAAAAAAAAAACACACACAATTTGCTGCCTCGAACCTCGTGCCTCCAAATGTAAAAAAAGAAAGAAAGAAAGTGGAAATAAAGCTCCGCATTTGTTCGCCCCCCCCCCCCACACCCCCCATTCCAAAGTTGTGTTCTTTTCTCTCCTTTTTAAGCAGCTCCCTTTGTTTGTAAAGTGTATCGGCTATGTCAGGAATTCCCAGGACAAGACCTCGCTTTTCTTCCCGACGTGTTCAGCTCCACTTGACTTGTAGGGAATGTGTCGGAGAGTGAAATGGGACACCGCTGTTTAAGAGTTAACACCTCCAAAGGAGCACTGTGACAGGACGCGTTCCGTATCCTCCACACATCGTGTGCTCGTTCGTCGGGAATGGAAATCGTTCGGATCCGCTGGCGTTCACATTCATGCCTCAGGTGTCGATTCTGGGGTTTGAAAGGACTTCTGTAGACGTTTGAAGTAGCAACTGTGTAAAAATAGTGCTTTCAAAACGACGTCAAGTATAAAAGTTATAGCAATAAAGGACGAAAGCTTAAATCGCTAATTTATTCAAAAGTCTCCCTACAGGACTCCCTACTGTATCGGCATTCGCGGGAAATTGATAAATGACCCAATAGTGGAGAATTAATCCCTTTTATTTGCGTAACGACCCCCCAACACTGGTTTTGTCCTTGTGGAGGTGATTTGTTGTCGTGTGCAGGTGCGATGGATCGAGTACAAGCCAATAGGGTGTCGGAATGGTATATGTTTATATCTCATCCAATCACATTCACTCTATCCGGATGGAGACGTTTATCTGGAGAGGGATAAGAACACCAGCCGGAATGAAACAGGAGTAACGAGGGATATTTTTTTTTAAATGTAAGGGCTGAAAAATAAAAGTATAGATCCCTGAAATTTTGACTTAAGTAAAGTAACGAAGTGTTTCTACTTCGTTACCTTAGATATGAGAATATAAAAATGTAGGGCTTTTAAACAAGAGCTCATAATTATGTATTATGTTTACAAATATATATATTCATTCATTCATTCATTCATTCATTCTACGCTATCCGATCTTCCTCGGTCACGGGGAGCTGTGCCTATCTCAGGCGTCTATGGGTATTAAGGCAGGATACCCCTGGATGGAATGCCAACCCATCGCACCACTATCACACACACACACACACACACACACACACACACACATTCATACACTAGGGACAATTTTCCAAAATGCCAATCAACCTACAGTGCATGTTTTTTGGACCGGGGGAGGGAAACCGGAGAAGAACCCGGAGAAGAAAAACCCCTGAGGCACGGGGAGAAAATGCACAAACACACATGACCGAGACGGGAATCGAACACGGACACTGGCGGTGTGAGGAGAACGTGATAACCACTACGCCACCGTTCCCCGCAAAGATATATCGATAGATATATAGATAGATATATAGATATATATATATAGATATAGATAGAATATATATATCTATATATATATATATATAGATATATATTCAAATGTTAATTAATAAATGAATGAATGAATGAATGAATGAATGAATAAATAAATAAATACCGGTTGTCCACATTTGTAATAAGGTAGCATGTTTAGATAGATAGATAGATAGATCGATAGATAGCTAGACAGATAGATAGAAAGATAGATAAATAGATAAATAAATAATAAAATATCCCAACATCCCATTTCTTTAGAAGTAAATTTGATATATTAAAAGTATATTTAAGATATTAAATATACAAAACAGTGGGGCATGGTGGTTTAGTGGTTAGCAGGTTCACCTCACACCACCAGGATCGGGTTCCTCCCCGGTCCAAAAACATGCACATAGGTTGATTGGCACCTTGGAAAATTGTCCCTAAAACAATTTGTGTGTGTGTGTGTGTCCTGCGATGGGTTGGCATTCCGTACAGGGTGTATCCTGCCTTAATGCCATAGACGCCGAGATAGGCACAGACTCTCCGTGACCGAGGGAAGATCGGATAAAGCGGTAGAAAATGAATGAATGAATGAATGAATATACAAAACAATGGATTAATGAATTAAATATAATTAAATTAATTAATAAGGTAAGATTTTAAAGAAACAAATAAATAAAATAAATATGCACACAACCCATTTCTTTAGAAGTAAATTTTATATATTAGAATTATATTTAATAAATTAAATATATAAATCAATGAACTGATTATTTCTGCCCCCCCCCAAAAAAATGATAGATTAATAAACAAAGAAACTAATAAATAATTAAATATCCCAACAACCCATTTCTTTAGAAGTAAATTTGATATATTAAAAGTATATTTCATATATTAAACATATAAAACAATGAATTATAATTATAGGAAATAATAAGGTAAGCTTTAAAGAAAGAAAGAAACAAACCAACAAATAAATAAATAAATAAATATCCCCACAACCCATTTCTTTCGAAGTAAATTAAATATATTAAATAATGAGCTGGGGGGCACGGTGGCGTAGTGGTTAGCACGTTCGCCTCACACCACCAGGATCCGGGTTCGATTCTCGGGAATGTGTGTGTGGAGTGTGCATGTTCTCCCCGTGCCTCAGGGGTTTTTCTCCGGGTCTCCGGTTTCCCCCGGTCCAAAAACATGCACGGTAGGTTGATTGCCACCTTGGAAAATTGTCCTAGTGTATGAATGTGTGTGTGAATGTGTGTATGTGTGCCTGCATGGGTTGGCATTCCATCCAGGGTGTATCCGGCCTAATGCCCATAGAGCCTGAGATAGGCACAGCTCCCCGTAACCCGAGGAAGATCGGATAAAGCGGTAGAAGATGAATGAATGAATGAATGAATGAAATAATGAGCTGATTATTTCTGCCCCCCCCCAAAAAAAACAAAGAATTATAAGTTAAATAAACAAACAAACATGCAAATAAATAAATAAATAAATAAATATCCCGTCCAAGACATTTTTTTCTATTCCTTTAGCAAAAAATTTATTAATTAAATTAATAAAAAGTAATTAAAAAATGCTAAAAAGTAATTACAACTGAAAGAAACAGATAATAATGATAAATCCGATAAAGACGTATGGGATTGTGCATCTTTATGGATAAGGTGACTCCTCGCCATCTGTGCGCCATAAAACAATAATGCAAGTATGCAGTGAGTGCAGCTGTTTATTCGGGACACGCTGTCTCTCTGTGATGGGAACGAACAGCTCCGGGCTCGGCTCTCCGGGCAAAAGGCAGCAGTGTGCTAAACATCGAGCAAAACCCAATCGCTAAAGGATCATCACCATTCCTCAGGATTTCGAAAGCCTGGCCGGCATGCAGATCTTTATTAGAGCAGCATAGTCCGGATTCTTTACCATGTTTTAACGGCGTTTTGATCAAAACAAATGGTGGCGTGCGCGGGCCGCTAAATTGATTCCCAAATCCGTAGCGCATCACCGGAGCATTCTGACTAATGCCAAAAATGCCAGCGATGACGGTGTGGACGCACCGAATGTCGCATCGGAGACGTTTTCGCGACTCGGCCATTTAGCACATAGCAAACGAGAGACCGACGGCAGCGAGATGCAATCCCAGCGTCCACTTGAAGTGCGGAGACGAGCGAATGCTGGAGTAGATTCAGAGGGCCACATCGGTTAAGACGCTGACCCGTCCGTGAAGTGCAACCGTACAGGATGAATGGGAGGCACTCCACGATTTCAATGTACCCGGCTTTCACGTACGGAATGCGTGCGGCGAGGCGCGGCGCAGGTTTCCTCGGGGCCTGAGTGAAAACACACAGGTTCCTTTTGCTGTTCAGGTGATTTTAATCAGGTCTCGGCGGCGAGAAGCGCAAATTAAAGAGGACACGTAAAGCACATATTATATATATATATGGAAAGCTGGCAGTTCTGACATGCCTTTATAAACCAGAGGCACATGGTTTCACATGGTGTACCTTCAGGAAATCTCCATGGGTTGATATTTATACAGTGTGTTGTGTGTGTGTGTGTGTGTGTGTGCTGAATCCCATTTATATATACAAACTAGCTCTGTCAAAGGTTATTAACGCGTTAACGCAAATTGACTTTAACGACACTAATGTTATTAAGGCGTGATTACGCAGTGAGCATACTATGTGAGTGATCTGCTCCTCCACTCTGCGTCATGTTGGTGAATGAACGAAACCCGAAAAACAAAGAAAAACGCTAAAGAAGCGTCCACTCACGCTTCCTAAATTTCCTCGATTCACAACAGGTACGATCTCCTCACTATATTAGCGTATATTACCGTATAGAACCTTACGCAAGCGCATCGCATTCCCAAATCCGTATTACGCAATAAAGCGAATTTTGTCTGAACGCAATAAAGCGCTTCAGTATAACCTAAACACCGTATCACCAGTTTATATGGAAAAGCAACCGGAACACAATTCTTAAAGGAGCCACGTCCCATATTTTACAATTAAAACAAACACTAAACAAATAATATTGAAATGAACAAGAAATTAATTAATTAACAAGAATTTAATATTAAAATTATATTTTCCAGAGTAATCAATAGGGAGTAAATATAACATAATATAAGAGGGTAATATATAATCAATATAAGGAGGATATGTCAATGTGTAATATTTGCCTATTGTTTTCCTACACAATAAAACATAAGACATAAGACAGCATAAGACATAAGAGCCACAATAACGCATAAAGGTATCAACAGATATATGATAGCATATGATATGAACAGCACACAAGACTGCATAAGATATGACCAGGACATAAGAGAGAATAAGGCATGAACAGGACGTAAGAGAGCATAAGACATGAACAGGACATAGACTGCGTAGGCATAACAGACATAATACAGTATCGACATGAACCATGACATAATAAACATAAGGCCGGAACAGGACATATGACAGCATAAGACATGAACAGGACATAAGACAGCATAAGACATGAACACGACATAAGAGAGCACACAGGACAGCATAAGGTATGAACAGGACATATGACATCATAAGACATGAACAGTACATAATACTACATAAGACATGAACACGACATAAAAGAGCGCACAGGACAGCATAAGATATGAACAGGACATAAGAGAGCATAAGGCATGAACAGGACATAAGACTGCGTAAGGCATGAACAGGACATAAGACAGTATAAGACATGAACATGACATAAGAGAACATAAGGCATGAACAGGACATGGGAAAGTATAAGACATGAATAGCACACATGCCATAAAACGGCATAAGACATGAACAGCACACAGGACAGCATAAGACATGAACAGGACATAAGAGAACATAAGGCATGAACAGGACGTATGACATCATAAAACATGAACAGGACATATGACTGTATAAGGCATGAACACGACATAAGAGAGCACACAGGACAGCATAAGATATGAACAGGATATATGACAGCATAAGACATGAACAGGACATATGCCTGCGTAAGGCATGAACAGGACATATGACTGTATAAGGCATGAACACGACATAAGAGAGCACACAGGACAGCATAAGATATGAACAAGACATATGACATCATAAGACATGAACAGAACATAAGATGGCATAAGGCATGAACAGGACATGGGAAAGTATAACACATGAAGAACACACAGGACATAAGACCGCATGGGACATGAACACGACATAATACAGCATAAGGCATGAACAGGACACAGAACATCAGACAACTTAAGGCATGAACAATCCAAAGGTATTTGTTGGAGGTTGTGTGTTCAGGTCTTCCCAGCCACACCGGGACCTCTGAGCAAAGTCATTACTGCTGCACAGTTGTGTAGTTGTGTGTCTCGACATAAATGTACATGAATACGGGTGTATCAATGTAATGGGGAAAGCACTATCTGCATTCTTTAGAGAGAATAGAGAGGACATAACACCATACAGACAGACTTTAAACCTGCAATCAATGGTCGTTTACGAGAATGCACATGAGCCATCATTGCTTTATTAGTCAAAAAGAGGTTATGGGTTCGAATCCTGCTCTGCCTAGCGTCCACTCCAGGGCCCTTGAGTAAGGCCCTTAACTATGCATTTGTACACGTAAACATTTTCGATGGAATCCATTGTAAAAACATATAATACCTGAATCCAGTCCTGTGTATGTAGAAGAGGGTAGATAGCGCTTTACCACAGGCACCGTTATACTGCCGTCCAGCATCCAGTAAGTGATTTATACTGGTCAGAGATCATCTCAGCGTTACGACTCACTGGCTGCGAGGTAACGTCACGGTTGCTTTCACATTTATGCGACTGAATTGATTCTGCGCATGACATAAGGTGAAAAGAAGACGGACAGCTTTCTCGAATTTTCCCGAACGTTGAATAGGCGTGTAATACAATATAACATAATGTAATGTAATGTAATATTATATAACATTTTGCCGGTGTAAATAGGCCAATGGGCTTCGCACTGAAAAGTCACCTAACCTTGAACATCTCCTTTCTATGACTTCCTTTCGCTCCGAGAGCCGAGCAGGGCTTTACTTTCGCTCGATGACCAACCGGTGAAATAATATCACCCTTTTAACCCCATACACTGCTATTAAACCCACTTTCATGCCCTTGTAGTGCTTATAAGTATTGCGTTTTTCATGTTATAAGACGACGCAGTGTATCGCTTTGTTAACCGATATTCTGCCATCTTTTCTACGTGCGACTGTTTTTTCACTTTGTAATGTAGGCAAATAAATATATATTCATTTATTATTCATATATTTGAAATAAATCGCTCATTTTCTTGTGTGGTTTTGTGTAAAGCACTTGTTATAAATCTGGCAACATAAATAAACTAGGATCGATTGGCCTTTTGATTATTTATTTATTTGTTGGTTTGTTTGTTTGTTTGTTTGTTTACTTAATTATTCAATAAATGATTCCTTATGGTTTTGTTTATAAAATAAATTAAACCTTTACTACGTGTTATTGTCAAAAAAAATGTGCTCATTGCTTTCTTTGTAATTAAGATACCTTTATAAACCAATAGCAACCAATAGCAGTGAACAACACAACACACACACACACACACACACACACAATATAATATATATATATATATATATATATATATATATATATATATATTGGTCTGTAAAAAAAATTTGGCCTCTCCAAATCAAAATTGGCATTCTGGTGTTTGTTTTTTTTTTTTTTATTACTTATTTAAGATTTTTTATAGAGGCTGACGTGTCCACGTGTCCTTTGTTTTCCTAACAATCCAAAAAACTATTCAACAACACATTATTCATGTTAGAAAGACAATAAAGGAAGGAGGAATAAAATAGAATTTCTTTTCGTCAATCTTTATAATGCCTGTATATATATATATATATATATATATATATATATATCTATATCTATATATATTAATTAATTCATTCATTCATTCATTCAATCTTCTACCGCTTTATCCGATCTTCCCTCGGGTCACGGGGAGTCTGTGTCTATCTCTATGGGCATTAAGGCAGGATACACCCTGGATGGAATGCCAACCCATCACAGGACACACACACACACACACACACACACACATTCATACACTAGGGACAATTTTCCAAGGTGCCAATCAACCTACCGTGCATGTTTTTGTACCGGGGAGGAAACCGGAGAACCCGGAGAAAAAACCCCCTGAGGCACGGGGAGAACATGCACTCCACACACACAAATGGCCGAGACGGGAATCGAACCCGGACCCTGGCGGTGTGAAATATATCTTGATCTATTTACTTTGATTTATTTCTGTTCACAGTGAGAAATCTCCTGCGTGTTAATCTATTCGACAAGCCATGCAGAACCCTCTAATAAACCACTCACGGATGTCGTTCAGACTTTATTTTCTGGCAGCTGAAGTCACTTTATTAATACAGCAGGCTCTTGACGTAAAGCCTTTATTTACACGGGTAATAACACACACAGGGAAGGTCACTGGGGGAAAAAACGCTGTTGTGTGGAATCATTCTTTTGTAAAAAAAAAAAAAAAGTCCTGTTCAGATGCTAAATTATGCTGCCTTGCAGGAAATGCCCGGTTAGGATTATTATTGAAAAACAAACAAACGATGATGTCATACACAAAACATAAAAATAAAAATAATGATAATTAAATTGTCCATGGCACAAAAAAAAAACCGCAAAAATATCTCCATATCGGTTCAGTCATTTGAAGTGGTGTTCGTGGTTTGTGTTTATATTGAAAAGGGGAAAATAAATAAATAAAGCTGAGGAGAAGAAAAAAAAAAAACAGAATTTCCAAACAGAAGGAAAAAATACTGTACAATGTGATTCTATGAATAGATTGATTATAAACACTCGGCACGACTGGTCACGTTTACACGCAGGGGCGTGTAAAATTTAGGCTGATCTTAGAAACCAATTTCTTTCTTTATTTATAAATTAGGTTTTTTTTTTGCTATTATGTAATATTTATTATTAATGATACCAAGGTTCAAAAATCTAAATGCAAATTAAATATAGCCTAGGAAGACAGAAGTGCCTGTAAGGGGATCCCTCAATGGTTAAGATGTTGTCAGTCTGAAGATCATGAGTTCAAATCACAGCACTGTCATTGCTGGGGCCCCCGAGAAAGGCCCCTAACTCGCTACAAATGTGTACAAATGAGAATCTTTTTTTCCTCTCTGGTGAATTTTGGACTTTATTTGCTTCAATCAAATTAAATTAAATCTGATTAAATATATATCTATATATATATATATATATATATATATATATATATTATAGTATATATCTACTAATGCGGTTGAACCCTGGGAAAATGCTTTATTGCCGTACTACAATAAATATAATTGCACATCCACTACAGTAGGTGGCAGTGCCGCTCTCAGTCTCGGGGTATGCGCAGGGAATAACATGACGAACAATACGGCGAAGAAAAAAATATTAATTATCCTTTTCCCAGGGTTTGACAATTTTTTCCTTAGAGTGGACGAATATATGTATATATATATATATATATAAGGTAAAACGTAATGATCCCAACTATATATATATATATATATATGCTGTAAACAAAGAATGCAGAAATGGACGTTAATTATTTACTTTCATCAATGAATGAAATGCAGTGAATGAAAAAAAGGGAAATGGAAAGTAAATCAATATTTGTTGTGACCTTCAAAACAGCACTAAAACTTCTTTATGATAGTAATGAAGTAAACAACAGTTTATGAAGTAAACAAAGATCTTCTGTGGATGGAGACTCTTCATGTAAATCCCACACACACACTCCATGATGTAGTGATCACGACTCTGTGTGTGTGTGTGTCGGGGTGCCATTATTTCCACTACTTCTACTTCTTCTAAACGTCATTGACAACAAATATTGATTTCATTTTGTTCGCCCACTGTGCATTTTGTATATTGACAAAAAAACAAAACAATCATTATTTATTTTCCTGAAAGCATTCTTTGTTTACAGCACTTTTTCACACCTGCCTAAAACTTCTGCACACAATACTGTATATAGTGTATATAGTGTATTTTTGAGTACGTCTATGGAATAATATCCATCCAATATGTTCCTATTGTAGCCTGGGAGTAAATGAGTGATGTCCGGATGTGTGAATGTAGCACATTGGGCCTGTTCTGTTGTTGTTGTTGTTGTTGTTGTTGTTGTTATACTGTCATATACCTCACAAATAACAATAAAAGCACCTCCATGTTTAAATATTTGCTATGTCCAATTGACATCAATGCCACTTCCATTTACCTCAAACATTCACCTGTGTAGCGGTTAAGGGCCTTGCTCAGGGGCCCCCCTCCACACACACACACACCACACACACACACACACACATTGGCGTGGGTGCGATTTGAACTCACGCGCTCCGACTGGAAGGAGACGCTGATCTTCATGCTTTGCATTTAAACAGCGCTATAGAAACTTTATTCAATAAATTCAACAAATAAAAACGTCCTTCCGGCGCAGGAAAAAAAATTCTCCAAACTTCCCGCCTTCGTCTTTTTAACGTGTCCCCCTCTTTTTTTTTTTCTTTTTTTCTTTTTTTTTTTTTTTACGCATCCTTAGACGTGTTAGAAAGGTTTCAAAAGGCAGAATAATACCCCTTTTTTTTTTTCATTCCAAGTGCGAAAAAAAATGTCTCGGCGTTCCGGATGTATGTTTGTATACGGCGGGAATGAAAGAACGTCCTCCGAGGCCTTGGCGGAGATAAAAAAAAAAAAAAAATAATAAAATAAAAAACCCCATTGGGATTAATGTAAATTCTTTTTCTTTTTACACTCGCTCTGCATGTAAACACGCGCCAGTGGGAGGGAAAAAAAAAACGAGTGTACAGCAGATTCTGTGTGTTCACATCGACGACATTCAGATACATGGAGTATATACAGCAGGGTTGGAAACGGTGTGTGTGTGTGTGTGTGTGTGTGTGTGTGTGTGTGTGTGGATCTGCCTGGCACGTCCTCACGTGTCCACTCTTTCCCCTTGTTTATCCTTCAGTCACTTGTTTCCACGCGAGCGCGTTTTTGAACGCGAAAGAAAAGTGGAGCGACTTCTGCGATCGTGTGTGTGTGTGTGTGTGTGTGTGTGTGTGTCCTCTGAGCTCCGAGCCAGTTGTCGATGACAGCTGTCGAGAGCAATATAGATAGAGTCAAGTGGCTTCAAATAGCCTCCGGTCTCGTCCTAATATACGACAGGGAATGCTGCTCGCTCATCAGAGTCTGGAAAAAAAAAAAAAAAAGAAAAAAAAGGAAAAAAAAAAAAAAAAAAGAAAAACAGGAACAGTTGCAGTCTTTGACGCTGGCCGTGGTCCCTGTTCGTGAAGGACGTTCTGAGCACTCGGCGCAGTTTTGTTTTTGGGTTCTCACGCATCCCAGAATGAAGAGCTCGTTTTTCTCCTTTTTTTTAATATATATATTTATATATATATATATATATATATTTTTTTTTTTTTTTTTTTTTTTTTTTTCTTGGACGCTTCGGAGAGAACAGCTGCCTGGTCACACCACTGATGTGTATTTCTGGAAGGCTGTTCCTCTCAGCAAGTCTCATCTCTCATTTATCTCTCTCTCTCTCTCTCTCCGTGCCGAGCCTTTCGGTTTGTTTGTTTGTTTTTGTTTTTGTTTGTTTGTTTGTTTGTTTGTTTTTATCCGCTGTGGTGCGATTTCAGATCAGGATGCCCCCGCTGCAGAGCGTGTAACGCCGAGCTGCAAGTCAGATCACAGTCTGTTACAGGGAAGAAGATGAAGGAGAAGAAAAAGAAGAGAGAGAGAGAGAGAGAGAAATAAAATAAAAGTCACGCCTTCTGTGGCCTAAACAGATAGGACACTGAAAGACAGAAATCAGCCGAGGGCTGGAGCAGGCGGGAAGGCGGAAAGGCAGGAAGGCAGGAAGGGCAGGCCACTAAAACCAATACAAGTCCTTGCTTTTCTCCTGGTTTTGCAGACCTGAGAGAGAAAGTAAGGTGAGAAGAGAGGAAGAAAAAGGGGGGAGGGGAACAAAATAAAGGGATGGTAAGAAAATGGGGGAAAAAAGAAGTTGGAAACAAACAAGCTACAGAGCAAGAAAGTGTGAAAAATAAAAAGGGGTTAAGAAAAGAAGGTGTGGAAGGGGAGGGAGGGGGGGTGCGCACTTTTCCCTTTCTCCCCTTTTTTGAAGCGAGGGATGGCGAATAACGACGACAGGGACGACCTTGACTTCTAAAGGAAGAGCGTTTATAAAAAAAACACTTCATCGTCGTCGCGGAGGAAGAAACAGTAAAACACTGATGGAGCTTTCTATCAATGTGCTTTTGTATTACAACATGAACAATGCTACAGATCTCTCTATCTCTCTATCTATCTCTCTCTGTCTGTCTGTCTGTCTGTCTGTCTGTCTTCTTATCTATCTATCTATCTATCTATCTATCTATCTATCTATCTATCTGTCTATATTTCTATCTATCTCTCTCTCTCCCCCTCTTCTCTCTCTCTCTCTCTCTCTCTCTATATATATATATCTGTCTGTCTATTTATCTATCTATCTCTCTATCTATCTCTTCTCTCGCTCTCTCTCTCTCTCTCTATCTATCTATCTGTCTGTGTATCTAGGAAATAATGAAAGTGTGCATGTCTGGAGACAAGTTCTCTCTCTCTCTCTCTCTCTCTCTCTCTCTCTCTATATCTCCTCTCTTCTCTCTATATATATATATATATATATATACTATATCTAGAGAGAGAGAGAGAGAGTCTTTGAAAAAGGAAAATGATGAAAGTGTGCATGTATGGAGACAAGTTCATCTCTCTCTCTCTCTCTCTCTCTCTCTCTCTCTCTATATATATATATATATATATATATAGAGTAGAGAGATATATATATAATATATAGAGAGAGAGAGAGAGAGAGAGAGAGAGAGAGATGAACTTGTCTCCATACATGCACACTTTCATTATTTCCTACAATTCCTACTGTTGCCTAAAATCCACCTCATGTTTATTACCTCTTATTTGTAATAATATATATATATAATATATATATATATATATATATATATATATATATATATATATATATATATATATATATATATATATATATATATATATATGCATTTTGTACCCGGATTGTTATAAATATCTACAATATATAAATATTTACATGTATATAATTTATATGTATTTGTTAATATTTCATTCCTATTTGCACTTGAGCTGCTTTTCATCGGCTCTGCACACGTCTGCACAATGAATCTCATCTGATCGAACGCAGAGACAGATCTAATGATTAAAATGATTATTACAATAAAGCATTGAAAAACACGCCGGGCGAGAAATTGATGTGAGTGTGTATGTGTGATGTACAATACGATTTATATACGGTATGTATATGTATATATATATATAATATATATATATATATAAATTATATTTCCTTTATACTGTGTGTGATTTTCTCATTGTGCAGAATTCATTGTGCCTTCAGAATGTCTAATTAAAAGAAACCAGCTAATTGACATGGGGTCGATGTTTAGAACTCGTTTACGGAGCTCGTTTTCATCACTGACGCTGTAAACCAGTTTTAACTTAAATAGAAACATCCAAAAGCCCTTGTTTTTTGTAGGTCGCCTTGTAGAAGAGCGACGTTATACTATATACGATAAATTCTAATAATAAAGTGTTGTAAATAACATATACTGTAAATAAAATACACTGTCGTTCTTTACAGTAGAAGCAATGAGGTGAAAAAATTATTCTTTGAAAGTGATTCTTTGAAAGTGATTCTTTGAAAAGTGATTCTTTGAAAGTGATTCTTTGAAAGTGATTCTTTACATGGCGGCAATAAGGAAAAAGTGCGCTGGGGGATTTTGGGAATGGCTTGTTACCTGTGTCCACGTTGAGTCCGAGGCCCTGTCCCATTTCCGATCCGGTCCCGGTGAACGCGCCGCTCCATGCCGAACTGGCCGCGTCGCTCTTGCTGATGTCACACGGGGAGGGTCCGGGGGCGGGCACCGTGGCCGGAGGCAGCCTGTGCGGCCGTACCGAGGGCACTAGGAGGGAGCCGTAACGCGGGTCGAAAGGCGTCCCGTACACGTCGTGCACCGAGGGCCGGGGGTACGCCGAGCTCTGAGCGCCGATGGAGCCGGAGAGCGGGTACGGGTGGTGGTGGTGGTGGTGGTGGTGCGTGGGGTGCCAGGATTCCGGCGTCGTCTGGTGGAGGTGGCTGTGTAACGAGGCGCTGGAATACGGGTCGGCGGAGAACGGAAGGTCGCCGTGGGATGCGCCCAGGGCGCTGCTTAAGGACGCCGGCTGGTAGGCACTGTTCCAAAAGGAAGGAGGGAAACTGCGCTGGCTCATGGGGAAGGATCCGTCTACAGGAGGTGAAATGGGGGAGGAGGGGGGGTGGGGGATCGGAAAATCATCTTAACACAAGCACGAAATCCC
>JACRUU010000007.1:31421236-31426236 GCA_030449085.1 Kryptopterus vitreolus | reverse complement strand
CATGATGTATATAAAAAATGATCAAAAAAAAAATACTATGTAATATGACGTGTCAAAAAAAATGACAACAAAATACCGTATAACATGACAATAAAACTACAAAAAAAATTACAAAAAATACTGTATAACATGATGCATATAAAAAATGGAAAAAAAAATTACTGTTTAATATTACTTGTCAAAAAATGACAAAAAAATACTGTATAACATAATGCACATAAAAAAATGAAAAAAAAAACTACTATGTAATTTGATGTGTCAACAAATGACAAAAAATACTGTATAACATAATGTATATAAAAAAATGATCAAAAATGACAAAAAAAATACTGTGTAATATGACGTGTCAAAAAAAAAGACGACAAAATACCGAATATCATGACAAAAAAAATGACAAATAAATTACAAAAAATACTGTATAGCATGATGTATTAAAAAAAAAGACAAAACAAATGACAAAAAAAAAATACTCTTTTACATGATGTATATAAAAATGATAAAAGAAAAAGAATTAAAAAATGCTATGCAATATGGGTGTCAAAAAATGACAAAAAATCCTGTATAACACGAGATTCACTGTAGTATATGAAGTGAAATACATGTTTATTGTAGACTTGTGAGGTGTAAAAGCACGTGTTTGTAATTCGCCACTGCGTCGAAGGCATTTCCACCGATCTCCACCTCCTTCCCTCCTTCATCGAGGTTAATAAATGAGAAGCAAATGAGCTGTGACACCGGGATCTGTCGAACATGCAAAGCGAGTGACGGATCGGCCCTCGCTCTGGTTGCCGCGGCTCGAAATACCACGGCTTCTCCTTCCACACACCCGGGGTCGGAGGTCACATAGTCACATCGCAACTGGTACCTGGGGTCGAAAGGCTTAATAGATCACGAGGGGCTTTTAAAATCAACATCGCAGTCCAACTGACAAAACAGAGGTCCGGACGTTTCATTAGGAACACCACAGGAACTTACGTCTACGCCATTCCTCAGGCGCATTTATACAGAGCGGATTTCAAGTCAGGGTTTAGGGCCTTGCTCAAGAGCCCACGAGGGCCAGCTGGGTGTTGGTGAGACTTGAACCTATGATCTTCTGGTCCACAGGCCAAAGCTTTACCTGCTGAACTCCCACCTCGCTTTATTCTAACATTCCTGCAGAATTCCTGATTGCTGATTGGTCCCAAAGTGCTGCTTTTTTAGATGCAAGATGGCATTGTGGGCGGATTAGCGATTAGCACGTTCGCCTCACACCTCCAGGGTTGGGGGTTCCGTTCGTGTGTGTGTGTGTGTGTGTGTGTGTGTGTGTGTGTGTGTGTGTGTGTGTGTTAAAAGTGGTTAAAAGTTTCTTACACTAAATATAAAATTCTCACTTTTGCAAAGAAATTACAAAAAATACTGTATAACATGATGTATAAAAAAGACAAAACAAATTACTAAACAAATAGTGTATAAAATGGCGTAAAAATACTAAAAATGACAAAAAAATTTAATTTATAACATGACATTTCAAAAAAATACCAAAAATAGTGTATAACATGATGTTTATTAAAAAAAATATAAAGAATAAAAAAAAACGCTGACGTGTCAAAAAATTACAAAAAATACTATATAACATGATGTATAAAAATAAGACAAAAATACTGTGTAATATGATATATAAAAAAAGACAAAAAAATGATGTGTAAAAAATGACAAGAAAAAAAAAATACTGTGTAATATGACGTGTCAAAAATATGACAACAATATACCGTATAACATGACAAAAAAAAAAGTACAAAAAATTGCAAAAAATACTGTATAACATGACACATCAAAAAATGACAAAAAATACTGCATAACATGATGTATAAAAAAGACAAAACAAATAAAAAAAAATACTGTATAACATGATGTTTAAAAAAATACCAAAAATACTGTATAACATGACGTTTATTTAAAAAAGTGATAAAGAATTACAAAAAAATGCTGTGTAATATGACGTGTCAAAAATGCTGTATAACATGATGTATAAAAAAAAATACAAAAAAAAGACAACAAAATACCGAATAACATGACAAAAAATGTAAAAAAACAAATTGAAAAAATATTGTATAATGTGACGTGTCAAAAAATGACAAAAAAAATGTATAACATGACAAAAAAATAAAATAAATACGGTATCACATGATGTGTCAAAATAATTAACAAACAATAGTGTATAACATGATGTATATAAAAAAATGACAAAAAAATGCATCAAAAAATGACAAAAAAACCTGTATAATATGACAAAAAAATGACAGAAAAATTACAAAAAATATTGTATAACATGATGTGTCAAGGGGGCACGGTGGTTTAGTGGTTAGCACGTTCGCCTCACACCGCCAGGATCCGGGTTCGATTCCCGTCTCGGTCATGTGTGTGTGGAGTTTGTGCATGTTCTCCCCGTGCCTCAGGGGGTTTTTCTCCGGGTTCTCCGGTTTCCTCCCCGGTCCAAAAACATGCACGGTAGGTTGATTGGCACCTTGGAAAATTGTCCCTAGTGTATGAATGTGTGTGTGTGTGTGTGTGTGTGTGTGTGTGTGTGTGCCCTGCGATGGGTTGGCATTCCATCCAGGGTGTATCCTGCCTTAATGCCCATAGACGCCTAATATAGACACAGGCTCCCCGTGACCCGAGGGAAAGATCGGATATAGCGGTAGAAGATGAATGAATGAATGAATGAATATGAATGATGTGTCAAAAATGAACAAATAATAAAAAATTATTTGTAAATAATAATTATAATAAAAAAATTACCAAAAAATACTGCATGATGTATAAAAAAAATTACCAAAAACATGACTGTATAACATAAGGTGTCAAAAAATACTGTTTAATATGATGTATAAAAAAAAAAATACTGTATGACATGATGTATAAAAAAAAATTACAATAAAATAATGCATAACATGATGTGTCAAAAAAAAAAAAAATACAGTGTACCATGACTCTTAATTCGCTGATGCCTAAGGAGATGCTAATGTGTTGTTTATTTAAAGAACACTCGTCCGAAAAGAACCAGCAACTGTCGGTCCGTGATCGCGCTTGCGTACGTATTGTTCTCCGCTTCGAATCGCCACACCTGTTCACGGAATAATATTCGTCGAAATAATATGGTGGTGTTGTGGTGGTGTGGTGGTGGTGGTGGTGGTTGTGTGGAGTGGTGGTGGTGGTGGTGGTTGGTGGTGGTGGTGGTGGTGGTGGTGGTGGTGGTGGTGGTTGGTGGTG
Organism: Kryptopterus vitreolus; assembly: GCA_030449085.1. Classification (NCBI taxonomy): domain Eukaryota; kingdom Metazoa; phylum Chordata; class Actinopteri; order Siluriformes; family Siluridae; genus Kryptopterus; species Kryptopterus vitreolus. Next base: position 31,422,987 of record JACRUU010000007.1, on the reverse strand, counting down.
GGGTGGTGGTGGTGGTGGTGGTGGTTGGTGGTGGTGGTGGTGGTGGTGGTGGGTGGTTGGTGGTGGTGGTGGTGGTGGTGGTGGTGGTGGTGGTGGTGGTGGTGGTGGTTGGTGGTGGTGGTTGGTGGTGGTGGTTGGTGGTGGTTGGGCTTGGTTGGTTGGTGGTGGTGGTGGTGGTGGTTGGTGGTGGTGGTGGTGGTGGTGGTTGGTGGGTGGTGGTGTGGTGGGGGTGGGTGGGTGGTGGTGGTGGTGGTTGGTGGTGGTGGTGGTTGGTGGTGGTGGCTGGTGAGTGGTTGGTGGTGGTTTTGGTGTGGTGGTGGTGGTTGGTGGGGTGGTGGTGGTTGGTGGTGGTTGGTGGTGGTGGTTGGTGGTTGGTGGTGGTGGTTGGTGGTGGTGGCTGGTTGGTGGTTGGTGGTTGGTGGTTGGTGGTTGGTGGTGGTTGGTGGTGGTGGTGGTTGTTGGTGATGGTGGTGGTTGGTGGTTGGTTGGTGTGGTGGTTGGTGGTGGTGGTGGTGGTGGTTGGTGGTGGTGGTGGTTATGGTGGTGGTGCTGTGGTGGTGGTGGTTGGTGGTGGTGGTGGTGGTGGTGGTGGTGGTGGTGGTGGTGTGGTTGGTGGTGGTGGTGGTGGTGGTGCTGGTTGGTGGTCTGGTTGGTGGTGGTGGTGGTGGTGGGTGGTGGTGGTGGTGTGGTGGTGGTGGTGAGGGGTGGTGGTGGTGGTGGTGGTGGTGGTTGGTGGTGGTGTGGTGTGGTGGTGGTGGTTAGTGGTGGGGTTGGTGGTTTGGTGGTCGGGTCTTGGTGGTGGTGGTTGGTGGTGGTGGTTAGTGGTGGTGCTGGTTGTTGGTGGTGGTGGTTGGTGGTGGTGGTGGTGGTGGTGGTGGTTGGTGGTGGTGGTGGTGGTCTTGAGGCAGGAGATGAAAGCGCAGGAACGCATTGTTAAGGCAAGTCTGAAAGCATTGAGGAATGCAAACATGCACTTGAGCAAATGGCGTGAAATATTTCGACGGAATCGGTTGGCGTACGGCGTCGCCGCTTTCAGGAGACGCCTCGCGCTGAAGGCTATCTAAACCCACCGCTCCACCAAATATCCGCCTCACAGAGCGGCCGTGAATGTCTTCCAGCTCGAAATAATATCTGCCATTTATTCATGTGGAATGAAGAATCTATTCAGGGATGAAACTTCTGAATGCAGTTCAGTCTCTGTCACTATCGACATGACATAGACTGTCTATAAACCTTTCATAAATCACTATACCAGTTGTGTACCTGTATACATACACAAGAACACACACACACACACATACACATACACACACACACCACGAGTAAAACAACCAGTAATGCTCCAACACACACACAATACACACACACACATACACACACAACACACACACACACACACACACACACACACACACGCTGCATCAATCACATCTCTCTCTCTCTACACCACATACACACACATAAACACCACAACACACACACACACACACACACAACACAAGTAATTCACACACACACACACACACACACACACCAGTAAAACAACCAGTAATGCTACACACACACACACACACACACACACACACATACACACAACACAACACACACCAGTAAAACAACCATAACACACACACAGCACACCACACACACACAAACACATTACACCACACACACACACATACACACACACCAGTAAAACACACACACACACACACACACACACACACACACACACACACACACACATACCA
>JACRUU010000007.1:31403736-31413736 GCA_030449085.1 Kryptopterus vitreolus | reverse complement strand
TTTCGGTCTGTGGGTGTAAATCGGTACCGGGTCACACAGAAACAATCCATAACTTCTGTTTTATTTATTATCTGATACTGAATGATGTGTGTGGGGCACGGTGGCTTAGTGGTTAGCACGTTCGCCTCACACCTCCAGGGTTGTGGGTTCGATTCCTGTCTGAGCCATGTGTGTGTGGAGTTTGCATGTTCTTCCCGTGCCTCAGGGGGTTTTTTTTCTCCGGGTTCTCCGGTTTCCTCCCGGTCCAAAAAAAAACATGCACGGTAGGTTGATTGGCACCTTGGAAAATTGTCCCTAGTGTATGAATGTGTGTGTGAATGTGAGTGTGTGTGCCCTGCGATGGGTTGGCATTCCATCCAGGGTGTATCCTGCCTTAATGCCCGTAGACGCCTGAGATAGGGTAGAGATAGGGTAAAGCGGTAGAAGATGAATGAATGAATGAATGAATGAATGAATGGTGTTTTATGTTGGAAAATGATTATTAGCCACGTCTGTCTACGACTCACTCTTGCGTTGGTCACATGACTTCCCTCCATCCACTGCCTTCTTAAAGGGGCTGCTTCGGCCTCTAACACATAATACATTATACAAATACATTATACATTATACGTAATAAAAACACGTCTCCGCATAATACGTCTCTAATGATGTGATGACGCTTTCAAAGCTGATTCGCCAATTGGAGACCAAACATTCTACATTAAAATACAAGGCTCGTATCGTTTTATTTTGCTGTATTGTAAAGTCCGCCACTTGAACTTTATTGTCTGACATTAAACCGGTCCGATGGCGCAAAAACAGGATCGAGTAATGGAAATGACGTAATGCATATTCACGTACATTCTGATTAGGCCCTAACGGCCTGCCAGTGGTATTTGATAATATACTACGTATGGATGAATCATACCTACGGAGTGTAAAAAGTGCAACGATGGAATGTCTCTTTAATAATCATCCTGTAAAGCTCATCAACATGTCTATGCGCCATCTGTTATAACCCCGGCCAGAGGGGGTTTAGTGACAAACACGGTGGGTAGCCGATCCGGCCCTCACTGTCAACAAGCACACGTCACCTGCTACCCGATACGCTGAGGTCATTCCTTCCTGCGCCGCTGCTATGCCCGAGGTTCATTTATAACCCGGGGCGAGGATGGCACCGGAGAGAAAGAGAGAGAGTGAGTTGCGAGGCAGAGACCCGGGACGCCGGAGCGCAGGAACCGCACAGGAATGTCATGTTTAGACGAGAAAAACAACCTCCTTTCAAATATGTCTTTTCAAAGGACCCCCCCCCCTCCTCCCACTCCACCCGGACTCTTACTCAAGCGCATGACCAGCCCTATTTCTGACAAGGACCTGGATCCCAGGCAGGGACCGAAGCCCATTAGCGGTTAAAATTAGGGCAGGCCATTTGTAACAACACATGCTTACTTCCAACAAAGGCCAGCAGGCTTGGTGTCATGGTCATGTGCCATCCATCAGCAGCCTTCGCTGTGATCTGAGGGACAGCTGAAAAAGGGGGGGGAGGGATTGACAGCTTTGTGATAGCCGATGAAGGTAACAGGGGGAGCGAGGGGGGCTGGAGACGAGAAGGGGGGCAAAAGGACCCAATGAAGACTTGCAAAGTCGTTAAATAAAGGTGGATATTTGCTAACTGTCAGAACAAGCCCTCGCATGAAATGCTGTTACATTCCTCAATGACCAACACTATTCTGGGCATTACCGCTGAAACAAGCGAGGTGACGGATTGAAGGACGGATATGTGGGGAATGAAATACTGACGCACACTCTGTTATGGGTTCTGTCATGTCAAGTTGTTGTTGTTGTTGTTGTTTGTATTGCTTTTATAACGCAACTAAATCGCAAGACACGACATGGACCGTCCACCAAAACACTCTCGCTAGCATTATATCTCATTATAGCAGCTATAAACAGTCTGATTTCACCTTTTCCCCTTTGATCGTTTCTGGTCAAAACGCCGACACTGGAGACTCCTTCCCTGTGGAACGAAATAACCTATTGCATGAATATAGAGGGGAAAAAAATCTGTTCGAATGTATTATTAAAAAACCCATTTTATATCAGTCCTACATGATACACGTCCCTCGGATCATATGCAAATGTCCATGAATGTTGCCGGCCAATCAGAATCGAGAGTTCAATTTACACACGTGCATACATATAGTAGTTATACGAGTGTTTTTCCTACAACAATAACGGAACAATCCTGCCCCTGTTTAATGGAAATGATTAAGTCATTGATGTAAACGAGGTTATTAAATGTTACGAAGTAAAGAATGCGTTAATAGCGCACAGTGTTTATTCATTTGCGCCTTTCGAATGAAACGAAGCAGGATTATGAGGACGGAGTGTACGGACATTTTGTTAAAACCGGGTTCTTGTGGCGCTCCTCAAACAAAAATGTTTTCACGAGAAACAAGACGAACGCAACGCCTCTTTTTGAAGCGCGGCGGCGTCTTATAAAAGGAAAAATATGCCGGAAATGTCAACGCGGAGGTCTGGGGACAATGCGCCGCAGGATAAATGCTCTTCGAGTGTCCTCACGAGTACGGCACGCGCGAAACGGGGACGTCCTTGCTTCCTGAACCTTCCATTGAGGCTCCTCGTTTCAACGCCTCTATTATCCGGCAGCGTTAAAAGCCGTGAAGCCATAAAGACCGCGCGGCGTCGAGTGGCGATGCTGAAGTGTAATGAACGGCGGAAAGAAAACGACGCGTCTGATTCGACGCTCGAAACAACAGGGGATTATTACGAATAAAAATGTAAAAGGGGCGAAAGGAAGGAAACCCGGAGCGGCTTGGAATTTCAGCCCGGGTCACACTCGCGGTGTATTTATAGGGCTCGGTGTGGACAGATGTGCTAAATCGCCTCGCTCTCTTTTCGCGTGTCGGCGAGACTTCGTCGGCGTCACGGCGCGCCGAACGCGAAAAGCCGATCGTGTGGGGGCGGAGCTAAGGCCGGACTGACGTCTCACTTTACGGAGACAGAAAGGGCGCTGATAGACCCCGATGAATAAAAGCGAAACCGTTGCGAGATTATTAGACAGAGTCGCTGAAAGGCGTCGGTGAAAAGGAAAACCCCAGACGGGTAGAAAGACACGGTCAGGGTGTCTGAGAGAGAGGAGCTTCGCTGGAGGAGGTGGAGTGTGGCCCCTCTCCCGGGGTGGTGACAGAGGCAGCTGTCCTGACTTTTTTGCCCTTCTCTGTCGCCCATTAATTTTGCACAAAGGCCCCCAGTGACAGCTCACCCATAGTGACCATACTTGGAAACAAGGTGCACGACAGACACGGTGAGAATGGCATACACAAGCTGGACGCAAGCTGATACGTTGCTTTGACGCGGGGTTTATTGAGTCTCCCGCAACGCAAAACAAAAATAATCCCGTTCGTTTGCGAAAGTCCTTTTACTGCGGGGCGGCTTTTTTTCCGTCGACGTTGCGTAATCCGAGTCATCCGGTGTTGTAATTTCGTGTATAAATAAAGAAATATCATATTTATTAATATTATGTATTTATCGATTGTCCGCTTATTTATTTGATACGAATTAAATCGCGAATTTATTTCCACTGCATTCGTTTGCTTCACAATAAAGAATACATTTTTATGATTTATTTAATTATTTTTAATTATTTTTTAAAAGCAAGCGTTTTTATGTTTATCTTAGACACGAATTTATTCATTAATAGTTATTTGTGCTATATTTGTATTAATAAATAGGCGTGGAAGTGGGAGTGCCGTGGGTATTAGGGAGGTGGTGTAGCCCAGTGGACAAGGTGTTGGACCGGAAGATCGCAGGTTCAAATCTCACCACCACCAAGCTGCCACTATTGGGCCCTTGAGCAAGGCCCTTAAACCTCAATTGCTCAGTTGTAAGTCGCGTCTGCCAAATGCCGTAAATGTAAATGTATTGGTCTCTTTACCCGGAAGATCGCAGGTTCAAATCTCACCATCACCAAGCTGCCACTAGTGGGCCCTTGAGCAAGGCCCTTAACCCTCATTTGCTCAGTGGTAAGTCGCTCTGGATAAGAGCGTCTGCCAAATGCCGTAAATGTAAATGTATTGGTCTCGTTAACTGGAAGATCACAGGTTCAAATCTCACCATCACCAAAGCTGCCACTAATGGGCCCTTGAGTGAGGCCCTTAACCCGGGTAAGGGTGCCTGCCCTTTTAATGTCTTAAAAACATCTGTCCGGTTTAAGAAAAGGAACCTTTCTTTTAAATACATGTTTTTCTATTGTATTTCATTCATTCATTCATTCATCTTCTACCGCTTTATCCGATCTTCCCTCGGGTCACGGGGAGTCTGTGTCTCAGGCATCTATGGGCATTAAGGCAGGATACACCCTGGATGGAATGCCAACCCATCGCAGGGCACACACACACACACACACACACACACACACACTCATACACTAAGGACGATTTTCCAAGGTGCCAATCACCTTACCGAGCATGTTTTTGGACCGGGAGGAAACCGGAGAACCCGGAGAAAAACCCCCTGAGACACGGGGAGAACATGCACAAACTCCACACACACACATGGCCGAGACGGGAATCGAACCCGGACCCTGGCGGTGTGAGGCGAACGTGCTAACCACTAAACCACCGTGCCCCTCGTATTGTATTTCCAGGATCGCTTCATGCTCAGATTTTTAACCCGAGAGTACGATCTCCTCGTCCGGATCGTTCCGTATAATTGGTGCAAGGGGGGGGCGGGGGGGGGGGGGGGGGGGGTTTGAAATGAGCCCTTAGCTATGTAAATGAGCTCGAGTTAACGAACGGTGTCTTTCATCGCGGCAGAGTGTGAAGCAACTATTCCATCTATGCCTACCTAGGCTTCTGTTTATGATGCGAGCGTGCCAGGCATTCGGACTAAATGAAAATATACACTCGAGGAACCATCCTAGGCATCTTCCATAACAAGCTCCAGAAACTCTCCAAAGCATCGCTGCTATGTTGCAGGGAATCTTGAGAATCTTGCGCTTAAACTGCTGCGCCTTCGGGAAGGGCTTTCGGGGGTGCGTATGTGCGGTGCGTGAGCGTCTTTGTGTGTGTGTGTGTGTGTAGGGGGTGCGGATATAGAGTGGCTGAGAAGGGATCATAACACTGAGCTCACATGATTAAAATTGTCCAGGATGTGGGTTGTGAGTTCGTTGATTCGCCGTCCCGAGCGCCGCTGCCTTGTGTGGTCGACTCGTTCCCCCGCCTTCGTTTTCAGGTTAACCGTTCCCACATGGAGGCCTGAAGGCGCCCAGCCAAAAGCTATAATCGTGGCCGGACCAAATTGCTTAAGAAACCCGAGGAATTCGCCCACTTAGGGTGGAAGCGGCTCGACGCGAGCGATAGGTTTGTGGAGAAATGTGCCGGAGAGAGATCAAAAATAAATAAATAAACAAACAAATACGAGAATTTCAGAAAGGACACACTTTTGCATGGATTGCATGGAATTCGAGCGTGTAGAAAGGAATGGAGTGGAATTTACCGACATAAGGACAGAACACGCATTTTGCGGACAACCGATTTTTAAAGCCAGGCGAAATGTTTGCGTCGGAAAAATGCGTCGGAAGTCTTCTGGATAAACATGTAAACAATACATTTTGAAGAGCCACACTTTCAGCATTTTCAGTTCCCAAGTTATAACATGGCGTTTTTGTTAGACCTATGTGTCAAAAGGATGTATCATATGTGTCTCTCTCACACACACACACACACACACACACACACACACACACACACACACACTTAAAGGACAAACAACAAAGAAAACCAACAAACATATAACATAAGCTCTGTTTGCACAAAGCTCCTGTTTTACACACTATCCACCCCAATGAGTGTTCACACTGTTTACACCAAAATATGAATGATTTTCATTGCATTGGAACAAATCCAGAGCACGTTTGCTTCACACCGCCAGGGTCTGGGTTCTGCCGTTTGTTTACTTCGGGTCTCTTCAAAACGCCGCGGCGACGTTGAAGGACAGGTCGCATGATTAAAAATACATTGTTGAAAGCCTGTGTTTTCAGACTTCAGAAGGACAAAAACAAAATGTATGTTTTCAACAAAACGTGTAAGTGATTCAGACATGCACAGTAGGTTGATTGGCACCAATTGGAAAATTGTCCCTAATGTATGAATGTGTGTGTGAATGTGTGTGTGTGTGCCCTGCGATGGGTTGGCATTCAAAAAAAAAACCCCATCCAGGGTGTATCCTGCCTTAATGCCCATAGACTCCTGAGATAGGCACAGGCTCCCCGTGACCCGAGGAAGATCGGATATAGCGGTAGAAGATGAATGAATGAATGAACATTGCATGGCTCTGAGGGCCACGGTGGTTTAGTGGTCAGCACGTTCGCTCCCACACACCGCCAGGGTCCAGGGTTCGATTCCCGTCTCGGCCATGTCTGTGTGGAGTTTGCATGTTCATCCGTTCTCAGGGGTTTTTTCTCCGGGTTCTCCGGTTTCCTCACCCCGGTCCAAAAAACATGCACGGTAGGTTGATTGGCACCTTGGAAAATTGTCCCTAGTGTATGAATGTGTGTGTGTGTGTGTGTGTGTGTGTGTGTGTGTGTGTGTGTCCTGCAATGGGTTGGGATGTGGAAACCCGGAGAACCCGGAGAAAAACCCCCTGAGGCACAGAAAGAACATGCAAACTCCACACACATACATGGCCGAGACGGGAATCGAACCCATGGACCCTGCCGGTGTGAGGCGAACGTGCTGACCACTAAAAACCACCGTGTGGCCCTCAGAGCCATGCAATGTTCATTCATTCATTCATCTTCTACCGCTATATATCCGATCTTCCTCCTCGGGTCACGGGGAGCCTGTGCCTATCTCAGGGAGTCCGTCTATGGGCATTAAGGCATGCCAGGATACACCCTGGATGGAATGCCAACCCATCGCAGGGCACACACACACACTCACATTCACACACACATTCATACACTAGGGACAATTTTCCAAGGTGCCAATCAACCTACCGTGCATGTTTTTGGACCGGGGGGGAAAACCGGGAGAACCCGGGAGAAAAAACCCCCTGAGGCACGGGGAGAACATGCAAACTCCACACACACATTGACCCGAGACGGGGAATCGAACCCGGATCCTGGCGGTGTGAGGCGAACGTGCTAACCACTAAGCCACCGTGCCCCCTCATGCAATGTTCATTTATTTCTAAATGTTTATTTATATTTATCTGCTTATTTATTTCATTATTTTGTTTTCTTCTGTCCATTTCTTTGTTTTTTTGTTTGTTTTCATTTATTTTCATTTTCTATGGGAAAAAATTCCAGATTTTTGGCACCGGGGATCAGAATTCCACGGGGCGATTCCTTATAAAAGTAATAGCACCCCTCACACCATCGGGCCGCATGATATGAGGTATAATTTGTGTCGCTCGGACAAAAAATGAGGGACGAGTTACACGCCGAAAATTTGACCGAAGCTAGAGAGAGAGATTACAATAGTGATGCTTTTGCAAACGTCACTAAAAATACCAGAGTAGAGGGTTCTGGATCCAAAGAGGGCTGGAACCTCTCTAGATGGTTCTCAAGGTCTAGTTTTTCGGTGTCTACTCTCTGAAGGAACCTCAAGAAGCTTCTGGAGCTTTCGGAAAGAGAATCAGTGGTATGCTGTTCATATTATTAGTAAGGTCACGTGTACTGGAGTACAAGGTTATAATAGAGGCCTTGCTAAAAAAGATAAGTGCTCATGGCGAGCCTGGGAGAGTCTTCAGGGACCAAATTGCCTTCAGGAAACAAATGACTATGAATTGAAGTGAACTTATTTGCACCGTAAGTCGTTCATCCACATGTGAACATGTGAACACGTGCCTTACGGTCCCTACAAAACTTCCACCATTTCCACCTGCCGTTTGTTTACTTCGGGTCTCTTCGAAACGCCGCGGCGACGTTGAAGGACAGGTCGCATGATTAAAAATACATTGTTGAAAGCCTGTGTTTTCAGACTTCAAAAGGACAAAAACAAAATGTATGTTTTCAACAAAACGTGTAAGTGATTCAGACATGGATTATGAGACCCAAGCGCTGCTTTATACTGGTTTCAGGGGACAATCTCCTGCTCTTATCCGAACCCTACTGGACGCACTTTTGTCTCTGCAATTAACTGACCAATAACATTTGACGTCTATGGATCTGTCACCCAGAGCGACTGACAATTACATCATTTATAAAAACTGAGGACCTCGCTCAAGAAGTGACAGATCAGTGCTGCTTGGATTTGACATCACAACCTTCTGATCATCTAAAACTCTGAACTGCCACTTCCATTTATTAAGGGTTTCTTGTTTTTGTAGGGGCTTTTTATGAAAAATAAACCAGAGTAGAAAAGCAAAGGTGTTTTTAAAGACTCGGGTAAAAGTGCTGTCTACACTTTTTTGGGCTCTGATATGAACCATGACCCGGGACCTCACATCGTATTAACACATTAATACGAAAACAAGTCTAATGAATGTATCCAGGACTGGTGGTTTAGTGGTTAGAAAGTTCGCCTCACACCTCCAGAGTCCGGGTTCGATTCCCGTCTCAGCCATGTGTGTGTGGAGTTTGTGCATGTTCTCCCCGTGCCTCAGGGGGTTTTTCTCCGGGTTCTCCGGTTTCCTCCCCGGTCCAAAAACATGCACGGTAGGTTGATTGGCACATTGGAAAATTGTTCCTAGTGTATGAATGTGAATGTGTGTGTATGTGTGTGTGTGTGTGTGTGTGTGTCCTGCGAAGGGTTGGCATTCCATCCAGGGTGTATCCTGCCTTAATGCCCATAGACGCCTGAGATAGACACAGACTCCCCGTGACCCGAGGGAAGATCGGATATAGCGGAAGATGAATGAATGAATGAATGTATCCAGGCTGAACATCCACCATCTACAGCACAAGCAGGGAAAATGATTATGATCAGGTGATCAGGAATATCTCTTTTTCTCTCTCACTGGCGCCGTTTTGCTCGTTGTTAGCTTCGTAAACAAGCCCAGGAAATGATACGCCAGTGGGAGAATGAAAACGATGCAGGAAATGAGTCGTAACTGTAACGGCCATATATTCGCATGCATTGCTTTCTTGTACAGTGTGCCCTTTAAGAGACCATCACTTCCGCTCTGAAGGCCCTTACGTGGTGATGATGTAAGGGAACTACATGACCATGACCCTGACCGCGAGCGCGAACCATCATGGAGGATCTGTTTTTGCTTTACCTAATTTTTGTTATTTCCTTTATCTCTCTTTTTGTTCATAACGCTAGCACAGGGTTGATCTCATGTTTGGGAGGAGCGTATTTTTTTTACGCTTGCCAACCATTAAAGACACCAACTCCAAAAACCGTTTTTTTTTCCTTTTCAACCTTTTCCTTGCTTTATATGAGACATCCGGGTCGAACGCGGTACATAACGAGAAGAAAAAAAACACCTCATGAAATCGGTTCCATCTAAAGTAACGAGTCCGCATCGAAAATGTACGAGTGTCGGCGAGGAATTACAAAATTAACGTAACAGTCATTCCGAAGAAAACGTGTAATTGAATTACAGCTACTTGTGAAAATGAAAAAGATTACAAATCCCGCCCCCCCCATTTTTTACCCCCCCCCCCCCCTGCCCCGCCAAAAATGTAATCCCTAACCCTGACGACATTTACACATATACACCATTTAGCAGACGTCATTACCCAGAGCGATGTACAAATAGTGCTTTAATAGTGCTTTTTTTTGTGCTGATGCGCCTCAATAACCCTGTGTTTGAGATTTTTCTTCTTTAGAATGTTAATTTCATTAAGCGCCACCTAGTGGACAAATTCTGCTATTTCTTTAAACTTTACTATTCACTATTACATTTCCAAAAATAACCTTCCCGACACTGTGTACGAAGTAAAAAGTGCGTGTGAAAAGTAAAGTAAAAATTTTCTCAGTTAAATAATAGAATACATAAAGTGCATAAATTAATAAAGTAGTAATAGTTACTTCACAACCTCGAATCA
>JACRUU010000007.1:31376236-31383736 GCA_030449085.1 Kryptopterus vitreolus | reverse complement strand
GTGTGATATATATATATATATATATATATATATATATATATATATATATATATATATATATATATATATATATATATATATAGTATATATATATATATATAGATATTTATATATAATGTATGTATGTACTCATAATGTTTATTTATCTAATTACACTATTTATTTCTGGCTTGCACTCATTTTTTTTGTTGTACTTTAGATATATTTCTATAGTTGGTCATATTTACTATTTTAAATTATTTAATATTTATTTCTGCCTTGCACTTTATTTATTTATTTGTTTGTTTTTTGTTGCCTTTTGGATTTACTATTATTTACTCTTTATTTCTGGGCTTGATCTTTTTTTGGATTTGTAGTGGTATTTCATGAGCTGAAAACTCTAATGAATTCTTTAAATGGCATTAAAAAAAACACACACAAACGCCTTGTTCCGAATGCAGGTTTAAAGTTACACGATCTGATCGTACCAGGTCCCTTTTAATGAGCCAGTGTGCCAAAACTTTTGCCTCGGTGGTTGAAATTATATTTTAAATATTAATTTCTTGTTCATTTCAATGTTAATATTATTTAATATTTTAATAATGTTAATTTTTTAAATATGGTACGTGGCTCCTTTAAGAATTATTTTCCGGTTTCGGTTGCTTTTTATATATAATGGTGATACGTTTAGGTTCCATACGCTAATATAGTGAGGAAGTTTTATGTGAGATTCATTCAGCCACAGAGGTGTTAATAAAGGCAGGTACTGATGCAGGGGAGATGAGGAGGCCTTGGGTTGTCCAAAAAATTCATCCCAAAGGTCATTGGTTGGAGTTGTAGCTGTAGATCTCTATAGGAGATCTTCCACTCCAACCCATGGGAAGCACCTCTTCATGGACTTGATGCAATGTCATTGCTATGGGCATTAAGGCAGGATACACCCTGGATGGGAATGCCAACCCATCACAGGACACAAACACACACACACACACACATTCATACACTAGGGACAATTTTTCCAAGGTGCCAATCAACCTACCGTGCATGTTTTGGGACCGGGAGGAAACCGGAGAACCCGGAGAAAAACCCCCTGAGGCACGGGGAGAACATGCACAAACTCCACACACACATGGCCGAGACGGGAATCGAACCCGGACCCTGGCGGTGTGAGTCGAACGTGCTGACCACTAAACCACCGTGCCCCGTATTGTTTATATTATAGAATTAAATGCGTATTTACGGCCCACATTATGCAGATCTATCGTTTTATTTATTTATTTATTTTTTATTCAATGGGGAAAGCAAGACCAAAGTAAACCGCTTGTGATTTATTGCTCGAGCTGATTAAAAATCCATCCCCAGCATTAGCTACTTAGCCAATCCTTTTCCCCGTTAAGTGATTATTGATTATTGACAAGCTTCTAGTTCACGAGCTTAACTTAGCTCATCTTTAATCAATTGATCCAAATCCCCCCCCTCATTGTAGGTCATCTTCCCTTGTCTGCCACAGTTCCTGTTCTGCATTATTTGTTATGGTCCACACCTCGCTGTTTCCTCTTTTTTTTCTCCTGTTCACCTGCTCCCAGGTGTGTCTTTCCTGTTTACCCACCTTTTCTCTCTCCGAGACAGACGCTTTCACGTCTGGCTTTGCTTTCGTCCACACCACAAAGGCCACTGTGTGTCCACCAGGATTGACGTAATGCAGTCTAGGTAATGCGCTGGTAGTCTCACACCCTGCTTAACATAAACCTCAAAGCCGCTCTGTTTTCCAGGCTTTGAGGAGGGCTAGTTTTTGGAAGGTTTATTTTTTTCCCCTTTTTTCGCGGCGCAGGACGTCTTTAAGTGGCGTGCCAGGTCTTAGACTGGTCACGCGTTAGTACTTTGTTCTAAAAATGGATCTTTAGTACAGTCATAATGGTACTGAATTATCTGTTTATTCAGTGTATAAATAGTCCTGAGGCACGTTGATCACAGCAAGATAGCAGTGCACAGCTTGTGCCATGAAATACACAGTACGTACCTCGGATTTAAGTCACGGTTCGAGATGGTTCGGGGGAAAGAAATGTAAAACATGACATCTTTTTATTGAGCATTTGAGAACATTAACAGTTATTATTATATTTTAACAATTTAAAATTAAATGTCTGCTTGGTGTAAATAAAAAATGGAGCCAAATAAAGTAGAGTATATGTAGAGTGTGTGAGTGTGTGTATATACATATATATATATATATATATATTTCATTCATTCATCTTCTACCGCTTTATCCGATCTTCCCTCGGGTCACGGGGAGTCTGTGCCTATCTCAGGCGTCTATGGGCATTAAGGCAGGATACACCCTGGATGGAATACCAACCCATCGCAGGGCACACACACACACTAGGGAGAATTTTCCAAGGTTCCAATCAACCTCCCGTGCATGTTTTTGGACCGGGAGGAAACCGGAGAACCCGGAGAAAAACCCCTGAGGTACGGGGCGAACATGCAAACTCCACACACACACGGCCAAGACGGGAATCGAACCATAATTTTTCTCCTTTTTTTCATATCTGCCCAATACATTTCAATGCCCTACCTCTGGATCCCGTTCTTTTCAGTTGTGCAGCTGTGTATGGTTCCTCCTCCAACAGCCCCAAAGGTCCATAAATTCACTGAGCAGCTCGAGTACGTTTGAGGATGGATTTGGACTGTAATTCATTTGCATTTACATGGACGCCCTTATCCAGAGCGATGTACAAATAGTTCTTTAGCTCTCCATCTAACAATAAATTCATTCAGCTATGCTTGATGACAAACTTAAGGTACAAAATAAGCAATTGAGGGTTTTTTGTATGGTTTCCTGGACAGAGGGAAGGAATAGGATGTTCTTATGGGGTGTTGTTGGAAGAGGTCTTCAGTCGTGGTATGAATATGCAGTTGTTGTTGTTGGTTGTTGTTTGTTTTGAGAGAAGAAGGGCCTTGAGCTGATCTTTAGCTCGCCTTGGACGCTTGTTGCTGGACGCTCTCAGGCAGCGAGGTGCGCTATGGAGAGGTGATGAGGAGATTTCTGTGGTATGAAGGATCCATTTTTGGCGTTTATAGGCGAGCGTCTACTACAAAGGCTCAGGACCACGTTATCCATGTCTCCATGAACAAACTTGCCATTCATTTCCGATCAACAGTGTACTGAATGGACATTCGGTGGTGCAGACGAGTTCCCTTATGACTCTGATTCCGGGCAGGGTTTCTTCCTCGTACCAGTTCAGGAACTTTCACCCTCGCCACAGTCAACTCGAGTTCTAGGGTTCTAAAAAACGCTCCACGAATCAAAACGAATCAAATTGAATTAAAGCCACGCTACCATTTAAACACCATGTATATTCAGAGAGCGTTTTATCCCGTGTAACATCTTCCATATGGAACTCCGTGCTAGTTTATAGATTTGATCAGACAAGAGCATGTAACATTAGAAGCGAGTACAGTGTATCGATGTCCAGTACTGAGCATCATCTTTCTATCAATAGCGCTATGGACGTATATGAAAATGCCTCCCCAGGTCAATTCGTGGTTATTTGTAGAGCATCTTTAATAAAAGAACTTGTCCCTAAGCAGATGAAATATATTGAATATTCCCTCAAATCAAAAGTTATTCCCTGTACGTTTATTTCTAACGAGTTAGCCAAGTGGAAAGGTCAAGAGCAAAGAAGAAACCTTGAGAGGAATCGGACTCCTCCTGGTGACGCCGCATGTCAATTCATTCATTCATCTTCTTTGGCTTTATCCGATCTTCCCTCGGGTCACGGGGAGTCTGTGCCTATCTCAGGCGTCTATGGGCATTAATGCAGGATACACCCTGGATGGAATGCCAACCCATCACAGGACACACACACACATTCATACACTAGGGAGAATTTTCCAAGGTGCCAATCAACCTACTGTGCATGTTTTTGGACCGGGAGGAAACCAGAGAACCCGGAGAAAAAATTCCTGAGGTACGGAGCGAACATGCAAACTCCCCACACACATGGCCGAGACGGGAATCAAACCCGGACCCTGGCGGTGTGAGGCGAACGTGCTAACCACTAACCACCGTGCCCCCATGTCAGTTATAATTTAATATTAATTTAATTCATTTGTGTCAATTAAATATTAATTTAATATAAACAATCGGTGACGGCGATTCCTTGCTAAAATGTAAATCACGATTTTTCACCTTGGGATCGTTCGATCACGATTCTCTCACGCAATTCCCTTTTTTTAAACAAAAATTTATTGCACTCAAGTAACAAAAATAGTCAAACAATAACTATTGAAAAAAATAGTAATAGCGTGTGAACGTTGCATGATCTAAATACAGGGAGGCTGGTTTTTACGTCCACGTCGAGCGAACGACGTAGCCGGCGCTGTGGCGAGCGTTTATACTTCTGCGTCGCTCTGCAGTGACTATTCCCAAACAGTAGTTGGCGGTGTTCGGGTTTCTTCGTTGGTGTAGCTACAATGGCGAGTCTTTGTAAAATGGTGATGTAGAATCATAGAGGTGTTTATATTTTCTCTTCGATGATCCTTTCGGACCCACTTTGTTTCTTCACTATGGACTTTTAAAAATGGCGGTACGGAGCAATACGTACGATGCTACACCGGAAATACGCCACCGAGCCGACCAATCATTGCGCTCTGCTTCTACGTGACGCGGAGTTGCTTTGTTTTGTAAAGGTTACGCTTCAGGTTACGATGTAGGATAGGCGTTGGCGCGTAGGATACGCCGTAGCCTCGATGCATAAATAAAACCGTATATAAAATCGTGTATATGTATGGATCGAGATTGTGATATTTGCCCCCCCCCCCCCCCCCCCCGATTAATCGTGCAGCCCTAATGAGTGTCCATTCATTATCATTGTTGATGATCGGTTCACTATTAGAGATTTGAACGCAAATCCATTTTCCTGGTCCTTTAGCTTCAGAGGATCTTCAAGCGAAACGGTGCTATTGAGTACTGATCTGTGGGAAACACACACACACACACACACACACACACACACACACACACACACACTCGGCCCCACAACCTGCACTGATCCTGAAGACCTGCTGCTCCCTGGGCAGCTGACCATCCCGGGCAGTCTTTCGAATATTCCGGAGGAGTCGCATTCCTCTCCTCAGCGCCGTGCTCAGACTCACACGTATGTCAGGAGTGCATGCGCTGTGTTGCGACTTGTCTCGCTCACACGAGGCACACGCGTTTTGAAGTTTGGCCTCGGATGCTGCTCCGACATGCAGCTTGTCGAATCAATTATCCCGGATCTCGTGTTAAATGTGTTCGGTCGCCTCCAGGGGCTTTGTTTTTTTTGGTTAAGGAATTTAATCAGCTTATCGTAAGGATATGCATTGTTTTATCCGAGGATTTCGGCTGCCTTTGAACTAATCCGGATAAATTCCATAACGCATTTTGGTCTAAAAAAAAAAAAAGATTGTTTTTTCATTCATTCATTCATCTTCTACACGTATCTTTCTACTACCGCTAATTAAATCCCGATCCGATCTTGCCTCGGGACACTGGGAGTCTGTGCCTATCTCACGCGTCTATGGGCATTAAGGCATGGAATGCCAACCCATCGCAGGACACACACACACATTCATACACTAGGGACAATTTTTCCAATCAACCTACCGTGCATGTTTTTGGACGGGGGAGGAAACCGGAGAACCCGGAGAAAAAAAACCCCCTGAGGCACTGGGGAGAACATGCAAACTCCACACACACATGGCCGACGGGAAGGTGTGAGGTGAGGCGAACGTGGTAACCACTAAACCACCGTGCCCCAATTGTTTTTCAATCATTTCCAAAAAAGTCATCCACACGAATCATCAGTGTATGCTGAGCATCGTTTCTGTCCGCGATTTATTTACCTTGACACCTAAGTGACTCTGGATAAGGGCGTCTGCCAAATGCTGTAAATGTAAATGTTTTTATATTCATCCGTTCCCCTAAATCTCGATCGTCCACACTAAAACGTCTGCGAAGCGCTTATTACGCATCAACTTGCATCATTTCCACCTAGCGTTTATTTACTTACGATTTTATTTACTTTCAGAACGCTGTATTTGAATTTTTGAGTGAAGTTTTGAGTGAATGGAAAATAAAACACCATTTTGGAGTTATTTCTTTAAATATTACCTTATATTAATTGTTCCTTTTTTTGATCAGCTGGAAAAGTTGTGGACTCTACGGAAGTGTATGAAATGATGATAAAACATGGCTCGTGTTTACGGAATGCTGAACTTCTTATATATTACAGGGTCAGCCATGATGCAGCACCAACTAGAGCAGAGCGGGTCAAGGGCCTTGCTTAAGGGTCCAATAGTGGGAGGTAGACAATGCTGACCTAGAAGCTGGGCGATGTGTTATATAAATTTAATTTATAGATTATATTCGATTTTTGGATACATTGGGGGGGGGGGGTGTCGGCTATTTGTACCTGTTTGTAGTCTGTGTTTTGGGGGTTTATGGTGCCGCGTCACACACACACACATTCAACAACATGGTTGTGTTTGAGGTGCTGGAATAAATGAGTCGTGCTGCTTCCTTTAGACAAATATTAAAGCGGGGTTTTGGTTTGTTGAACGCCTGAAGTCGCAAAGCATTTCCATACGATTGATGAAACAGCGCCCCCTCTTGGAAACAAGCTCTTTGTATTCGTCAGTGCGCCTCCATGTTGTGTTTCATTTTTCCCCAAGTGTAACGCGGGGTGGGAGGCGGAGAACTACGGAAGCTCGCTGGGCCAAACTCAGGTGAAATCGTAAAAACGATTTTCCAACATCGACAAAAACCATAAACTCAATAATGATGATTAATCTCCCGGCTTTACACCATGCTAATTATCAGTAATTCCGATCCTCGGAACTGTTGGAATGCTGAACGCTCACTGAACGCGTACAGGATCCGAAACTGTACGGAATGCTGAACTGTTGCTGTTCCGGTGGAATGTGCGGAATGCTGAAGGAAAGGTGCTTCATACGTGTCACATGTACTTTTAGAGCACAGTGGAATTCTTTCTTTGCATATTCCCAGCTATGTTAGGAAGCTAGGGTCAGAGCACGGGGTCAGCCATGAGGGCTGGAACCCCTGACCTTTCCGATCAATAACCCACAGCCTTAAGCATTAAATGTTCCTCTTGTACGGAATGCTGAAATTTCCCACTGTAGTCTCCAGAATGGTGAAGTGTTTTGCTGAACATGAAGTATGTACGAGATGGTCTCCACTTTTGCAGATTATCTCTGTTTGTTTACTAGAAGTTATTTATCTGTACAGAAAAAAACATTTGAATTCACTATTGTGGTGTTTCAGCCAATACTTTTTCTACACTAATTTTTATGACATTTTTAGCCTCGTAGCATTAGCATTACTATTTTTTTTTTTATAATGAATACAAATTTACACAAACTGCTTTACCTTGAATACTCAAATGCTGCTTTTGTTTGTTTGTTTGTTTGTTTGTTTGTTTCTTCTTTCAAAAACTGGCTTTTGTGATTTTAAGTACACTT
>JACRUU010000007.1:31351236-31366236 GCA_030449085.1 Kryptopterus vitreolus | reverse complement strand
TTGTAAACGCCTTCATTCATTGTCTAAACGAAACCGGTGCACTGGTGTAAGAGTTTGTCTTTGTGTAAACACAACAGATCAAAGTCTCGCTGGTCACGTAGTGTTAATGAGCCGCTCCGGGCGAGGGACTGATACGGACTTGCGTGGGATTTGATTGGCGGGTGATTTATTAATGTGCGATCGCATGAAATCAGATTTTCACTTCTAGTCTGTTTATTGATGCCATTAAAAGTAATCCTCTAATTCGCAAAATGAGGATAATTAAATGTTATGCTATGGTTTCTGATGCACTATCGCTCCTCGTCCCCGTGTGCACTTGGAATAACCTCTAACTCATCGTGATGTACGGAGTGTGGCTTTATGTGCTCCTGGATGATGAAGTAAGAACATCTCATGCAGAGGTTTCTGCTGATCAGGCACAATGTGTACTCTATTACAACATCCTGCTAATAAAGAGTGTGATGTAGAGCGACTGAGAGACACTGTAACAATTTATGGGTGTGTGTCAGCTGGAGCCGGATTTCAAGCCTCAAATTGGTGGTGTTGCATGTGATGAAAGTCGGTAGAATGTTTACTGAATACCTGTGTGTGTGTGAGTGTGTGTGTGAGTGAGTGTGTGAGTGTGTGAGTGTGTGAGTGTGTGTGTGTGTGAGTGTGTGTGAGTGTGTGTGAGTGAGTTGTGAGTGAGTGTGTGTGAGTGAGTGTGTGAGTGAGTGTGTGAGTGAGTGTCTGAGTGAGTGTCTTAGTGAGTGTGTGTGTGAGTGTCTTAGTGAGTGTCTTAGTGAGTGTCTTAGTGAGTGTAGTGAGTGAGTGAGTGTGTGTGAGTGTCTGAGTGAGAGAGTGTGATAGTGTGTGAGTGAGAGAGTGTGTGAGTGGTGTGCGAGCGTGTGTGAGTGTGCGGATGTGCGTCTGGTGTGTGTCGAGTGTGTCGCGTGTGTGTGAGAGAGTGTCGTGTGAGTGTGTGAGTGAGTTGTGTGAGTGAGTGTGTGAGTGAGTGTGTGAGTGTGTGAGTGAGTGTGTGAGAGAGAGTGTGTGTGTGTGAGAGTGTGTGTGAGTGTGTGAGAGTGTGTGAGAGTGTGTGAGAGAGTGTGTGAGAGTGTGTGAGAGTGTGAGAGAGTGTGAGAGAGTGTGAGAGAGTGTGAGAGAGTGTGAGTGAGAGTGTGAGAGAGTGTGAGTGTGAGTGTGAGTGAGTGTGAGTGTGTGAGAGTGAGTGTCTGAGTGAGTGTCTGTGAGTGTCTGAGTGAGTGTGTGAGTGTGTGAGTGTGAGTGAGTGTCTGTGTGAGTGTGTGTGAGAGAGTGTGTAGAGAGAGAGTGGTGAGTGTGCGTGTGCGCGCATAGCGTGTGTGTGAGAGAGTGTGAGTGAGTGTGTGCGCGCGCGTGTGTGTGTGTGTACAAAGGTTGCTTTCTGCATATACTGTTTATGCAAGTGTGTATATATGCTGAGGTGTGTAGCTGTATGGACATGCCTGAGGATGGGTGTGTGTCAAGTGTGTGTTTGTTGGTTGTTTAGTGTGTACATAGTGAATGTGAATGTACACTATGGTTTGAATATTACTTAGAGTAGACCTCAGTGCTTTTAGGTGTGTGTATGTGTGTGTGGTGTGGGGGGGGGGGGGGGGGGGGGGGGGGGGGGGGTGGGGCGTGTTTACATATATATAAAACTGAGTAGTGTGTGTGAGGGGGGTGGTTGTAGTGTTCAAATATCTACAGTATATTTACTGTGTGTGCTGTATGTATACATGTATACACAAACACACACACACACAGTGTGTGTTGTTTGTCATATATATATATATATATATATATATATATATATATATATATATATATATATATATATATATATATAGATATATATATATATATATATATATATATATATGGTATAATATCTATATATATAATATATGGATGGATGGATGGATGGATGGACACTACAACCACCCCCCTACAAACACATCCGTGTGCATATACATGTAGGTGTGTACCCATCTGAAGGTATATGACCGTGTGTTCTTGAATACACATATGCATTAATGGTGTGCATCCATTATGTTGAGTGTGTGTTGTTGGAGTAAGGGATTTGTTTTGGGGTTTTTTTTGTGTGTGTGTGTTAACATACATTGTTCCTTCTCGTTTCAGACGTCAGTTCTGTGTAAAGCTGCGGTCCACGCTGGTATCTTTCCAGACCAGTTTGGTGGCGTGATCAATGTAGAGGAGCGCCGCGGACTTCGATACTACGAGTCGGTTCAAGCCAATGGCATCCAGTCCAAAACGTGAGTTTCCTTTTTTGTAAATTGGGGTTGTGTCTCTTGAGCGTGTTCTAGGCTCCCGAGTGTGTGCGGTGGGGGGAGTCCCGAGTGTGCGGTGGGGGGAGTCCCGAGTGTGCGGTGGGGGAGTCCCGAGTGTGCGGTGGGGGAGTCCCGAGTGTGCGGTGGGGGGAGTCCCGAGTGTGCGGTGGGGGGAGTCCCGAGTGTGCGGTGGGGGAGTCCCGAGTACCGACTACACAAGTAGCTCTCTGGCCTGTTCTAAAACTTGTACAACTCATTAGTGACATTCATTCATTCATTCATTCATCTTCTTGCGCTTTATCCGATCTTCCCTCGGGTCACGGGGAGTCTGTGTCTATCTGAAACGTCTATGGGCATTAAGGCAGGATACACCCTGGATAGAATGCCAACCCATCGCAGGGCACACACACTCACACACACATTCATACACTAGGGACAATTTTCCAAGGTGCCAATCAACCTACCGTGCATGTTTTTGGACCGGGGAGGAAACCGGAGAACCAGGAGAAAAAAAAACCCTGAGGCACGGGGAGAACATGCACAAACTCCACACACACATGGCCGAGACGGGAATCGAACCCGGATCCTGGCGGTGTGAGGCGAACGTGCTAACCAGTAAACCACCTCATTAGTGACATTTAAATTGTAAAATCGAGTTAACTCATTGTTGATTATTATTGTGAGAAATCATTAACGTGATCAGTGTCTTCATGTAGATAAACAGAGTATCGTTAATCAATAATAATGATAATAATATAGCTCAGTGGTCTAAGGTGCTGGGCTACTGATCGGAAGGTCCGCGGTTCAAAGCCCCGCTATCTCCAAGCTGCCGCCCTTGGGTCCTTGAGCAAGGCCCTTAACCTGCTGTGTTAATTACACTGTCCTGTAATGTTTATATGACAAAAAAAGTCTATTCTATTCTACTTTTGCTTTGCCGAATGGAACTATTTTTAGCGTTTTATCGTAATGTTTGTACGATCAAAAAATCCAAATATTGCAACTTGGGAATTACCTGTACGTCAACTAATTAGAATAACAACATACAGCGGTGCCTCGGAGTTCGTCGTGTAATCCGTTTCCGAATGATCCCATCAGAATGAATGGAAAACGAATGAATCCGTTCCATGACCTCATGGGTCCCCCCCCCCCGACCACGATCGCCATGGAAATGCCGAAGCAAACCACCAATCTCATGTTGTCGTTTAAAGAGCCATGATAGTCTGGGTTCATGTCGAACGGGTCGACCTCTGCGCGTCCATGTGGGACGTCAGCTGCAAATCCATCATGCTCAAGGTCCGGCGCTGACAAACTGGACCAAACCCGGCTCATCTATCTGCTCGAGGAAGTGACGACGAGACCGGCGATAACAAATTCACGACAAAATAACGGGCTACTGTATCGATAGACAAAAGTAAGGGATGGTGTGTATCTCTGTGGTCTAAGCCACTGGCAAACTATCAGAGGGTCGTAGGTTCTAGCCCGTAGGTTCGTAGGTTCTACAAGTGACTACTTAGATGACGCGAATAAAACAAAAAAAAACGTCACTTGTATTTAACAGAGTTTATTTGTATAGTGTAATATTGTAATATGTAATGTAATACAGGATTGTAGCCAACACGTGTACAGCACATGTTCATGGAGCTGCACGTCACTAAAGAACAGCAACCATACACATGTGTGATACTTTTGTCCGTTGATGTCGCTCACACTAGAGGGGATTGGATTGATAACGGAGTCTCTCCGGGGATAACCCGGGGCTCGATACCTATCACTTTTCAGGGGTCAGCGTTCCCCCGGAGTGAATACATGCAGGTTTGTTTGTTGGTGGTGATCCTGAGTCGTCTAATTTATTCCTGCCCCCCATCCCCCCCCCCCCCCCCCCACCTCCCCAAAAAAAAAAAGTGAAGCAATCCACATATAGGCTCGAACGTTAGGAAATGGCCACCAGGACGCTGGTGAAAATGGCACGTTCTTAACTAATCGGCGTAAGAGGTGCAATTTCCCACCACGCGCCCTCTAATTAGCTCCAGCACATCTCTGCGAGGCGGCACGGCTTTACCGCAGACGTGTGTGTGGGTGGTGGGGGTACGGGGTGTTGCGAGGAGGCAGCAGGGGGTCTTTAGGAACAAAAGCTTCACTCGGTTTAGCGGTGATTTGAGAGCGGGACAATAGAGGATCTGCTCTTTAGGCCCCCAGTGGGCGTTTCCCTTCATTTATCACTGGAATGATAATAACACATCTTTCTTTTCTCTTCTTTTTTTTTTGTCCTCTTTCAGCGGCTCTTTGTCCGATACTCTCTTCACATTCATCACCGACGGTAAGTGATTAATTAATTAATTAATTATTTACTTTATGCTTGTATATGTGCACTTTGTAAGACATGAGGATTGGAGGAAGATGGTGGTGGTGGATGATGATGATGATGATTGTGTCCTAAGGTGTTGAGGAAGTGCTTTGAAGCGGCTTTTGGTCTTCACAAAACCACACCCACAGGACCTCCAAACCCCCTGCCCCCCCCCCCCCCCCCCCCCCCCCCACTCATCCCCCCCCCCCCCAACCCTCCTCCTCCTCCAACCATCCTCACTTACATATTCATAATAGCATCAAATTTTCTTTTCTGTTGAACTTTTTCACCTTTCCTGACATTTTCCACACCCCCTCCTCCACCCTCCCTATATTTTCCGCTCTAGCCCTTTGCCTCTATTTTTCCCCTTCTTTTAATTTCTGTTCTTTCTATTCTCCAGAATTCTTTCCTTTTCCTTTCTCTTCCCTCCTTCCTTCCCCTCTCTCTCTTTTTTTTTTTTGGTTTTGTTCTTCTCCGTCTCTTATCGAAAGCAGAATGAACTTTATTGCAAAGTATGTTTTGCCCTTACAAAGGCATGTGTTCATTGACGGAAGCATCCAGTTGCACTTTTAAAAACGAATAATAAATAATAATAATTATTAGTATATAATAGTGGTATTGCACTTTCAGGAAAAATAAGTGTTGTTGCATGGGGAAATACTGTATTGCACATTGCAACAATTTAAAAAAAAAAAATATAATAATTATATAATATATAGAGAGAATGTATATAAATAAATAAATAAATGGAAAATGAACAAATGAATGATGCGCAAAAAAAATTTTTTTTTCATAAATAAATAGCATATTGAATTGCATGAAACCACAAAAATAAATAAGTCAAAAAATAACAAATACTAGTGAAGATATTTGCACATTTAAAACAAAACGAAAAGTATTATTGCACAAGGAAAAATGCAAAAATAAATGCGCACAATATTTTACTGGACAAATAAGGCGAGCGTTTAATTATTTACCTTGTTAAAGGAAAATGTTCGAAAAATTATATTGATATACTATCTAAGAATTATTTATTTATATTTACTTTCCTGGGGGGAAGGGGGGGTGAATCAATCCTGATGGATAAAAGTCCTCCTTAGTGGTTTTGCATGCTCCTTTAGGATGTGTGGGAAGCGCTTATCTCCTGAGTAGATTTATTTCTACCTGTCAGAAGGGTTTTGTTTCATCGGAGTATCCTGGCTTGTGCCGGCACGTTCCCGGAGACCGTCCTGTGCCAAGAATCACGTTAACAAACCAAACGGCTGCCTCCTGTCAACACCGAGCTCCAACGGCCACTTCACACACACCTGCTCATTTCTGCACTTAAGCAGATAAGCACAACTGGTCATGTGTCCCACAAGATTACCCCCCCCCCCATACACCCAGGTTATATTGCCTACAAATCGATGAGCTTTTCTCTAAAATGGAATCACCACTTCTCAATGCACTTCAAACCATGACAGAACCCCCCTCCCCCCCCCAAAGCCAACCCAAACCCCATTACTGCCAATCCATCTCCTGCTACTTCAATCAGGATCAGTGTCCTGCCCCTCCCGCATGCTTCACCTCGCACTCGTACCTCGTGTTCAGATGGAGGGAGCGTTCTCGTTTCCTTTCTCTGCACCCCTGACCCTGTTTAATACACACACGCTGAGCTTTTTAACAGGATCTTTTTCTTTTTTTTCCGCCTCATGTTGAAGCACCATAAAGACATTTCACACACAGCTAGAAAAAGTGGTGCTGCTTCTTTTTTTGATGTTTTTTATATCCCTTTTTCATTGCTTTCCTGTGGGGCAAAATCAAATAAAAAACAGTGCAAGTGTGTGCGTAAAGGCCATGTTACTATAAAAATGCCTGATTAAAGCCTGATTAAAAACACTGACGAAGCTCTGAAAGCTCTGATTGAAGCTGTAAATTCAATGATTCAACTCTAAAAGCGCCAACTGAAGCTGTAAGATCACTGACTGCAGCTTTAAAAGCACCGACTGAAGCTGTAACTGATCACTGACTGAAGACTGACTGAAGCTGTAAGATCACTGACTGAAGCTGTAAGATCACTGACTGAAGCTGTAAGACTTTAAAAGCACCGACTGAAGCTGTAAGATCACTGACTGAACTAAAAGCACCGACTGAAGCTGTAAGATCACTGACTGAACTAAAAGCACCGACTGAAGCTGTAAGATCACTGACTGAAGCTGTAAGATCACTGACTGAAGCTGTAAGATCACTGACTGAAGCTGTAAGATCACTGACTGACTTTAAAAGACTGACTGAATCTGTAAGATCACTGACTGAAGCTGTAAGATCACTGACTGAAGCTGTAAGATCACTGACTGAAGCTGTAAGATCACTGACTGCAGCTTTAAAAGCACCTGACTGAAGCTGTAAGATCACTGACTGAAGCTGTAAGATCACTGACTGAAGCTTTAAAAGCACTGACTGAAGCTGTAAGATCACTGACTGCAGCTTTAAAAGCACTGACTGAATCTGTAAGATCACTGACTGAAGCTGTAAGATCACTGACTGCAGCTTTAAAAGCACTGACTGAATCTGTAAGATCACTGACTGAAGCTGTAAGATCACTGACTGCAGCTTTAAAAGTCCTGACTGACGAAGCTCCGAAAGCTCTGATTGAAGCTGTAAATTCAATGATTCAACTCTAAAAGCGCCAACTGAAGCTGTAAGATCACTGACTGCAGCTTTAAAAGCACCGACTGAAGCTGTAAGATCACTGACTGAAGCTTTAAAAGCACTGACTGAAGCTGTAAGATCACTGACTGCAGCTTTAAAAGCACTGACTGAAGCTGTAAGATCACTGACTGAAGCTGTAAGATCACTGACTGAAGCTTTAAAAGCACTGACTGAAGCTGTAAGATCACTGACTGAAGCTTTAAAAGCACTGACTGAAGCTGTAAGATCACTGACTGAAGCTGTAAGATCACTGACTGCAGCTTTAAAAGCACTGACTGAAGCTGATCACTAAGCAGCTTTAAAAGCACTGACTGAAGCTAAGATCACTGACTGAAGCTTTAAAAGCACTGACTGAAGCTGTAAGATCACTGACTGAAGCTTTAAAAGCACTGACTGAAGCTGTAAGATCACTGACTGAAGCTTTAAAAGCACTGACTGAAGCTGTAAGATCACTGACTGAAGCTTTATAAAAGCAATCACTGACTGAAGCTGTAAGATCACTGACTGAAGCTTTAAAAGCACTGACTGAAGCTGTAAGATTTCAAAAGCAGGTTTTTAGATCATCAAAGTCTCTAAAAGAAATTACTAAAGCTTTAAAAGCACTGGTTGCAGATGCTGGATTACTGACAGGCTCTTAAAGCACTGATTTATGTCTTAAGATTATAGACTAAAGCTTTAAAAGCACTGACTGAAGCTGTAAGATCACTGACTGAAGCTTTAAAAGCACTGACTGAAGCTGTAAGATCACTGACTGAAGCTTTAAAAGCACTGACTGAAGCTGTAAGATCACTGACTGCAGCTTTAAAAGCACTGACTGAAGCTGTAAGATCACTGACTGAAGCTGTAAGATCACTGACTGAAGCTGTAAGATCACTGACTGAAGCTTTAAAAGCACTGACTGAAGCTGTAAGATTTCAAAAGCAGGTTTTTAGATCATCAAAGTCTCTAAAAGAAATTACTAAAGCTTTAAAAGCACTGGTTGAGGATGCTGGATTACTGACAGGCTCTTAAAGCACTGATTTATGTTTTAAGATTATAGACTAAATCTTTAAAAGCACCGACTGAGGTTTTAAGATCACTGACTGAGGCTCTAAAAACACTGGTTGAAGCTGTTAGATTTCTGAACCTATAAGATCACTGACTAAAGCTCTGAAACACTGGCTGAAAGTTCAAAGATCACTGACCTAGGCTTTAAAAGCACCGACTAAAAATGTTCAGATTACTGACAGGCTCTTAAAGCATTTACCAAGGCTTTAAAAGAAGGTTTTTAGATCATTGACCGAGGCTCCAAAAGCAATGACTAAAGCACTAAAAGCACTGACTGACGATTTAAATGCTTTGAATGTACTAGCTAAAGATCAATGACTGAAGCTGTTTCATCATATCATTAAAGCAGTAAGATGGACTGACACTTTAAAGGCACTGATTGAAACTCTAAAATCACCCGACTGAGGTTTTGGTATCATTGACTGAGACTCTAAAAGCTTTAAAAGCACTGGCTGATGATGTTGGATTACTGACAGGTGTTTATTAAAGCACTGGCTGAGGTCTTAAGATCACTGACTAAAGCTTTAAAATCACTGATTGATGTCTTAAGATCATTGTAGACTCTAAAAGCAGTGACTGAAGCTTTAAATGTGCTGATTGAACCTCTAAAGACATTGGCTGAGGATTGCAGAGCATTGCTCTGAGGCTCTAAAAGCACTGGCTGACACTATTAGATTACTGACATGCTCTTAAAGCATTGGCCAAGGCTTTAAAAGCATTCACTGAGGTTTTAAGATCAGTGACTGAGGTTCCAAAAGCAATGACTAAAGCTTTTAAAGCACTGACTGAAGCTGTTGGATTACTTGCAGGTGCTTAAAGCACTGAGGTCTTAAGGCCATTATAGGCTCTAAAAGCAGTGACTGAAGCTTTAAAAGCACTGGCTGAAGATCTCAAATGACTGACAGGCTCATAAAGCACTGACCAATTTCTTAAGATCACTGACTAGGGCTCTAAAAGCAGTGACTAAAAGCTCTGGCTAAAGCTGTTAGATTACTGACAGGCTCTTTCAGCACAGACCGAGTTCTTAAGATCACTGACCGACACTCTAAAAGTCAGTGCTTTAAAAGCACTGACCGAGGTTTTAAGATCACTGACTGAGGCTCTAAAAACACTGGTTGAAAGCTCAAAGATCACTGACCTAGGCTTTAAAAGCACCGACTGAGGGTTTAACAGCTCTGATCGAAGCTGTAAATGAAACGATTCAGCTCTAAAAGCACTGACTGAAGCTGTAAGATCACTGACTGATGCTTTAAAAGCACTGACTTAAGATGTTCAGATTACTGACATGCTCTTAAAGCATTGACCAAGTCTTTAAAAGAAACTCACTAAGCTTTTTAGATCATTGACCGAGGCTCCAAAAGCAATAACTAAAGCATTAAAATCACTGAGGCTCTAAAAACACTAGCTAAAGATCAATGACTGAAGCTGTTTCATCATATCATTAAAGCAGTAAGGATTAAGGGCCTTGCTCAAGGGCCCACTAGAGGCAGCTTGCCCAGTGGTGGTAGCCGAGTGGTAGCCCAGCGGTTAAGGTGTTGATCTCTGTACAGGAAGATCACGGGTTCAAACCCCACCACCACCACCAAGCTGCCGTTAGTGGGCCCTTGAGCAAGGCCCTTAACCCTCAATCGCTCATTTGTAAGTCGCTCTGGATAAGGGCGTCTGCCAAATGCTACAAATGTAAATGTGGTGGTGGTGGGATTTGAACTTGCGATCTTCCGGTCCGCAATCCAATGCCTTAACCACAATGCTTTTCCTTGGAGCGTTAACTTAAAGTGCCACCTAGTGGACAAACGAAAAGTGCTCAAAAAGTACTTTTATAAATTAATTGAAAAGTTATTTATTACATTTTGAAGAGCGTCGTTTATAATCCGTAACCCATTACATTTCCAAAGTCACCTTCACCAACACTGGTGCTCAACTGTCTTGTTCTTTTCTTCCTTCCCCCCCCCCCAGACTGTTCCCGACTGGTGGTTCTTCATCCCGTCTCGACCAACAGCTCGTTCGATGGTGATCGGCCCCGGGGCCCGGGTCACTCCGTCTCTCCGACTGGAATCTGGGATGAGTCTGCCGATAAACACTGGCTCCAGCTGGACCTGGGGGAGAAGAAGAGGATCACGGGTGAGAGATATCATCCCATGCTACAGGAGATCATGATGATCTCGTTCTGCAGGATATTAGAAATGCAATATACGATTTTACCCATAATCCCAGTGTGTGACGGCGTGTAGGACACAGGCAGAACATTAACGCAGCTTGATTATTACTCTTTATCTTCTCCGTGATCTATTACCCATTCATCTCTCTCTCTCTCTCTCTCTCTCTCTCGTTGTGTTTATTATCAAACCTGAACACACAAAAGCTCTTTAATAAACCCCAGCTGAGGATCCGACCCTCAGCCGGCGCTCCACCACGCCCCCAACCTGCTGCAACCGGGAAATATCCGCACCTTTCTAAGTAAAGACAGCTCTGTGTATTTCGCCTCCTTGAAGTTCCTCACGAATCATACCTCATATTGTGCGTCCCGATGGTGTGAGGTGCGCTATTACTTTCATAAGGAATCGCCCCACGGAATTCCGAACCCGGGGCCAAAAAGCCGGAATTTTTTCCCATGGAAAATTAATGGGGCCGAAATTTCGTGCCTCGGCCTGTGAGCGTCCGACATGCACATATGGCAAATCCACTCGGGGATCCGACTTGGATCACCATCATATACCTCCCGAACCCCACACCTGTTGGGAATTTCGGGAAAGCCGCAACATTCCGGCCACATACAGAATGAATGGGGAAATTTGACCCTCCGCTGTTTGGCCCGTGTTCGCCCGACATGCACATTTGACGTATCAGCTCGTAGGTGAGATGGAGTCGGTTGCGAAAATATGACTGCCGCATGGCATCACATGGCCGCAAGCTTGGGACAGAGGGTCATGTAACCTGTCTAAACGCTCGCCATATCAAGATCGGATAAAGCGGTAGAAGATGAATGAATGAATGAATGAATGTTCAACAATGCTTAAAAATGCAAACTTGTATCCGATGCACATCCGATTGATTATTTCTACATGTATATTTATGGCGCTCAGCAGACGCCTTTATTCCAGACCTAGCTCCATGTGTCAATGAGGGTTAAGGGCCTTACTCAGGGGCCCAGGAGTTTTGCGTGGCCGGTATTTGAACCCATGACCCATAGTCCAATTAACCGCTGATCTACAGCTCGGAATGTTAAAGCACAACATTTTTTTCCTCCCATCACTTTCGCTTTGGAATAATGCAGATGAACAGGATTAGACCTCTGTATACACACTTCCGTCTGAGTGGGAAAGGGATCAGAGTCCAGGCTTCGGTCCAGAGACTGTACAAGGAGTAATTATCCTTACAAAAGGCTCTTTCTCGTGACCCTTCGATGAAGTCGGTGCCCCGGAGCACATGAGAGTTCCCATGCTCCTCCGCCCCGTAGCCAGCCGATCAGTGCGGCTTTATTCCCGCTTCACGTCACGGCCGTGAAAGCCCTTCTGTCTCGTCCTACGACCACTCCGCCCCCCCCCCCCCCCTTCCCGGGCTTTTATTTTATTTACTTATTTATTTACAAAGGCACATTTTTCACTATGGGAGCAGGCGGGAGTTTCTTTTGAACACGCCAGGCCAGGACGACATAAAGCCTGGCTTTGTGTTTCTGTACGGAAGCCACGAAGGTTTTTTTTTTATTATTTATTTATCTATTTATTTATTTATTTATTTTCACCCCCTTTCTTTTTAAATGCGACTGGATTCGCCTCCTCAGAGAAAAGGAAGCTGTGTTATCTCAGCGCCACACGTATAATATGATGAGTCCCAGCGTCGCTGAAGAATACAGCTCTATATTTAAGAAAGATCAGACTCTTGTGCCCCACAGGATGATCCTCTGTGGTGTGAAGAAGGCGCTGGCTGTAGGGCTAGATGTGTAAAAGTGGCATTAATGCCTTGCTATATGATTTAAATGCCTAATCATCAAACGAGTAGGTTTCGCGCACGATGCTAGAAGCTTTCAGGTTCCGACAGGTGAAAAATGAGGTAATGACAGGTCTCGGGTTCGCCACTCAGGCACCGGGTGTCTGGGAGACGTCTGGGAGACGTCTGGGCTGTACAGCAGCTGGATGTTGTTGTGGTGGATCATCACCAAATTGAGCTAGATACCAAAGAAGTGTTGAGTCTAAAGGCTTAGGGGTTATGGTGCCCCCCAAAAAAGCCGTATTTAAATAATGGTCTTAGGCACTTTTACTTTTTTTATTATCATTTTTATTTATTTATTCATTTATTGTGAAACTTAAAATGTAAATTATTGTTTGACTTTTAGCTATTTATTTGTTTTTAAGTATAATTAATTGGGCAAAGTAATAATGGTGTGGCATGGCGAGACTGTGTTGGGGCCATAATGCAAAAGACGCTATAATGTGATGTTACATGGCCCTTTAGCGAACCCTGTGCACATACATCCTGGATATGCTGATAGAAAAGAGAAAAGACGTCTGTGCCGTAAACTACCATGTCCCAATACATGTAGTAAAATAAAGTATGTATCCGAAATGCATCGCCAGTTTGTACGGAAAGCAGCCAAAAGTGTAACATAATTCTTAAAGGAGCCACGTACCATTTTTTTTTAACAATTAAAACAACCACAAATAAATGTTCATAGATAGTAATTCAGAAGAAATTAATAGTAATAGAATCATTTCCAGGGTGAAATAAATGCAAACTAATTCATAATTTTATTAAAGGGCGAGATTTTGAGTATTAAATATATGGAGAAATGAGTATTAAATATATGTAATAACTGCTTTTGCGAATTTGACGCATTTCCATTTGGCGCTTTTTCAATTCGCTATTTACATTTTCACATTATAACATTCTGATTATTTTTGTTATGCATTTCTAGACGTATCATTTACATTTAAGGTATTTAGCAGACGCTTTTTTACAGAGCAACGTCAAAGAAAAAAAAAAAAAGTTTATTTACTTTATGGCCAGTTGACAACAGAATAATGTGCAATTAATCATGAGTTAACTCATGGCAAATGTGTATATGTGTGTGTGTGTGTGTGTGTGTGTATATATATATATATATATATATATATATATATATATATATATATATATCTATATATATGTGTGTGGGTGTGTATGTATATGTGTGTATATGTATATATATATATATATATATATATATATATATATATATATATATATATATATATATATATATATATATATATATATATATATATATATATATATATATATATACGGAGGCACGGTGGCGTTTAGTGGTTAGCACATGTTCGCCTCACACCACCAGGGTCCGGGTTCGATTCCCGTCTCGGCCATGTGTGTGTGGAGTTTGCATGTTCTCCCCGTGCCTCAAGGAGGTTTTTTTTCTCCGGGTTCTCCGGTTTCCTCCTGGTCCAAAAACATGCACGGTAGGTTGATTGGCACCTTGGAAAATTGTCCCTAGTGTATGAATGTGTGTGTGAATGTGTGTGTGTGTGTGCCCTGCGATGGGTTGGCATTCCATCCAGGGTGTATCCTGCCTTAATGCCCATAGACACCTGAGATAGGCACAGACTCCCCGTTGACCCGAGGGAAGATCGGATAAAGCAGTAGAAGATGAATGAATGATTATATATATATATATATATATATATATATATATATATATATATATATATATATATATATATATATATATATATATAGATGTGTGTGTGTGTGTGTGTAAACATAATTATACAATTAATATCAATAAGCAAAGTCTTTATTTATCCAGCCATTAAATAAAAAGGAATGATTGATTTTGCAAAATATAGTGAAGGTAAAGTTTAAGTCCCCAATTAATGTTGTTTTTTTTTGTACTTATCTCTTGCTAATATAAACTGCATGTACTGGTTTAAATTGTTTCAGGAATTCTGACTAAGGGATTGGATTCCGGCTCCTACGTGAAGAGCTACAAGATCGTGTACAAGGCGAAGAGCCACTGGCGCACGTACACGCAGTACAACAGCTCTGAGTATACGGTGAGTGAGGCAGTGACGTGGAGACTGGGATAATTCCATGACTCGCTGTTCGATGGCCGACTCACTGCGATATTTGACAGGTTTTGGAAGGGAACGTGGACAATCTGTATCAGAGACGCAACACTTTCCATCCGTCCTTCGCCGCACGTTACGTTCGGATCGTCCCTCTGCAGTGGCACCAGGGGATCGGGTTCAACACGGAGCTCCTGGGATGCACCTACGTCAGAGAGCCACCAGGTGAGTGCCTCGGAGACATGATCGGATAAATCTGCAAACGCCCTTTTTGTTCTCTCCCATATACTAGATTTGGATTTCGTTAGATAGTGTGTGCTGAGAAAAAAGAAAAACAAGTTGTCATGTGACTCGTTCGGCTCCAAACAAACAAGATGGTGGGTGGTGTTTTGCGTTTTTCACTAGGCACGTTTCCGTTAGTGGTTAGCGCGTTTGCCTCACACCGCCAGGGTCCGGGTTCGATTCCCGTCTCGGCCATGTGTGCGTGGAGTTTGTGCATGTTCTCCCCGTGCCTCAGGGGGTTTTTCTCCGGGTTCTCCGGTTTCCTCCCCCGGTCCAAAAACATGCA
>JACRUU010000007.1:31323736-31348736 GCA_030449085.1 Kryptopterus vitreolus | reverse complement strand
GTCAGAGTCAAGAGACTGGGTCAGGCTGGAGATGGAGGGATGTGTTGGGAAAGAGGATAAAACAGTAGAAGAGTGCAATAAACTCGAGAGCTGAAGATCCCAAGGGAATAACTCACTCTTCCTCTTTTCATTATTCTATATCTTTCACTCTCTCTCTCTATCTCTCCCTCTCTCTTGCGCTCTCCTCTCACCCTCTCTCCCTTATTTCTCTCCCTGTCTATCTACTCTCTCTCTCTCTCTCTCTCCTTCTCTTGTTCTCCCTTTCTCTCGTCTCTCTACTCTATCTCTCTCTCTCTCTCTACCTCTCTTCTATCGCCTCTCCCTCTTCTCCCAATCGCTAAATATCTCTCTACGCTCTCTCTATCCCTCTCTCTTCTCTCTTTCTCTCTCTCTGTCTCTTATCCTCTCTATCGTGTCTCTCTCTGTCTCTATCTCTATTTCGCTCCTAATTTCTCTAAATATATCTTATTTCTCACGCTCTATATCCCTCTCTCTTCTATCTATATCTCCCTCTCTAACTATCTCCTCTCTCATCGTCTCTATCTCTCTCTCTCTTCTCTCTCTCTATCTCTCATCTCTTTCTAGCGATCTATCTTTCTCTATATTCTCTCTCTTGCTATCTATATATCTCTCCTCTCTTCCCTCTCCACTCTGATCCTCGCTCTCTCTCTCTCTCATCTCTCTTCTGTCTCTCTCTCTTTCTCTCTCCTTCTCTCTCTCTCCCTCTCTTGCTCTCTCTCTATCTCTCCCTCTCGTTCTCCCTCTCTCACTCTTGCTCTCTCGCTCTCTCTCTGTCTCCCTCTCTCACGCCCTCTCTCCTCTCTCTCTCTCTCTCACTCCTCTCTCTCTCTCCCTCTTCTCACTCCTTGCTTCTCCTCGCCTCTCTCTTTCTCCCCTCCTCTCTCTCCCCTCTCTCTCTCTCTCTCTCTCTCTCATTCCCTCTTTCACCCTCTCTCTCTCTCCCTCTCTTTCTCTCTCTCTCTCTCTCTTCCTCTTTCTCTCCCCCTCTCTCTCCCTCTTTCTCTCCCCCCTCTTTCTCTTTCTCTCTCCTGACATACTTAAATTGATGCACATTTATAGTCCCCGATATGTTATTTATTTTATTGATGTATTTGTTTATTTATTTATTTTTCTATTTATTTGACTAAATAAGTCAATATGGCTTAATATCATGGAAATAACATGACTTATGTCAAATAAAGGGACATAAAAGTTTAAAAAAAGTCTCTTGCTCTCTGCTCCGTCTGTTCCCCTCTCTCCTCTCTCTCTCTCTCTCTCTCTCTCCCTCACTTTTCTCTCTCCTCATCTCTCTCTCTCTCTCTCTCTCTCTCTCTCTCTCCCTCCTCTCGCTCCTCTCCTTCTCCCTCTCCCTCCCTCTCCCTCCCTCTCTTTCTGTCTGTTTTTGTGTCTCTTATCAACTCTTAATTCATTGTGTTCTTCTGTCTTTCAGCTCTCTATCCCTCTTTCCAACTTTCTATTCAACTCTTCATTTTTCTTACCTTTCTCTCTCCCTCTCTTCTATTTCTCTCACTACCCTTTACCTTTCTAATTTCAATTTCTGCCTCTTCCAGTCTCTCTTTTTTGACTCCGTTTCACAAATTTTTTTTTCTCTTTTTGTCTCTCCAGGAAGAAAAGTAAAGAGAACGTGTACGACTCAGCAGATCTTCCAAAAAACGGTCAGTCCATAAACACAGCCCTTTTTTCCCCACTGACTTTATTTATGGCTTATTTCGTAAGCCAAACTTGTTTAGGATATTTACTTACACACATCCATGTACTACACACACACACACACACACACACACACACACACACTCCTCTTTAAACACACACAAGTTTTACTGTTAACGTTACACTACTGTTACTTTTGATTTCTGATCTCGAATCAGTAATTTCATTCATTCATTCATTCATCTACCACTTTATCCGATCTTCCCTCGGGTCACGGGGAGTCTGTGCCTATCTCAGATGTCTTGGGGTATCAAGGCAGGATACACCCTGGATAGGGTGCCAAAATAAGATACATGTTGGATCCATGTATGTTTATGCGAATTAGTGGTTAGCACGTTCACCTCA
Source organism: Kryptopterus vitreolus (assembly GCA_030449085.1). Lineage (NCBI taxonomy): Eukaryota > Metazoa > Chordata > Actinopteri > Siluriformes > Siluridae > Kryptopterus > Kryptopterus vitreolus. Next base: position 31,346,660 of record JACRUU010000007.1, on the reverse strand, counting down.
CACCACACCGCCAGGGTCCGGGTTCGATTCCCGTCTCGGCCTTGTCTGTGTGTGGAGTTTGCATGTTCTCCCCGTGCCTCAGAGGGTTTTTCTCCGGGTTCTCCGGTTTCCTCCCCGGTCCAAAAACATGCACGGTATGTTGATTGGCACCTTGGAAAATTGTCCCTAGTGTATGAATGTGTGTATGTGTGTGTGTGTGTGTGTGTGTGTGTGTGTGTGTGTGTGTGTGTGTGTGTGTGTGTGTGGTGTCCTGGCGATGGGTTGGGTATTTCCATCCAGGGTGTATCCTGCCTTAATGCCCATAGACTCCTGAGATAGGCACAGACTCCCCGTGACCCGAGGGAAGATCGGATAAAGCGGTAGAAGATGAATGATGATGTATATGAATGAACATATGAATGAATGATATATATCTATGTGTATGTATGTATATGTGTGTAAATATATATATATATATATATATGCAGTTTGGTTGTTGCTATGTATGAGGCTGTTAACCAAACAGTAATTTACACAAAGAAACAGCCGTTAATCTGATCGCTTCCTCCATATTCATCAGAACAATCGTCTCAGTTCTCCGTTTGGTGGGAAATAAACTCGAACCTTGTGTTTGATTGATTCCTGTTTGAACAGGATTTTGTCTCTACTTAAAAAAAAAAATACCCTCAGGCTTGTGTGGAGAAAAACAAGAAAAAAAGAAATCAGGTTTCTGCTAAAGATCTTCCGGAAGTCTCGAGGCTCAAAACAAACAATTCTAACAAACCGGGCCCTTTTGGTTTCATTTGATCCGATTACCACCGAGACCCCCGGCTTCCTCCTCGTCTACACTGAGACGCATGATTTAAAGCAGGGTTGTCCAATCATTTCCACGAAGGGCCAGTGGGGGTGCAGATTTTCAATCCAATCAATTGGTCAATTTTAGGGTGGACTTGGACAACCCTGCTTTAAAGCTTTTTGTGCTTCCCTTAGTTTTCTCTGACCGCTTCTTATTTGTTCAGGTTGCTGGAAGCAGGTGAAACATCCGTCTGCCAGGCAGCAGTCCACCGAGTTCACCTTCAGCTACAGCCCCGAGAAAGACCATCTTCCTAAAATGGACCTGGTCACCAGCGACATGGCGGGTCAGTCTGCCGTCTCGTTCATCCGCCCGTCTCCCTTTAATCTCGCATGACAGATTATAATATTCAGTCCTATAGCCTCTAGTCCTCTAGCCTCTGTCTACATTCAAACGTCGATTGAAGACCTACCTCTTCCAACAACACCTATCCTAACATTCCTTTTTATTCTCTTTTATCTCCCTCTGTCCAGAAATCCCCCCCCCAAAAAAAAGGCAACTGTCTATCCTCGTGTACTTAAGTTTGTATTTACCTTTCTTGACTAAATCTTATCCTTAGAGTGAGACCTAAAGCACTTCCTGTACGTCGCCCTGGATAAGGACGTCTGCTATATACCGCAAATGTAAATGTAAATGTAGCCTAGCTTGTAGTTCATGATTTAAATAACTGAATTTATTAAATAAAAAAAAACATATATATATATATAATTTTTATTTATTTATTTACTTTAATTATTATTATTTTATTTTTATTTTTTGAGGAATTGGCCATTTTATGCCTAGGATTTAATTATTTACTTGTTTTCTTTCTTCCCTTCTTTTGTCTCCCTTTAATCTCGCATGACATGTTATAATATTCAGCTCTCTAGCCTAGCTTGTAGTTCATGATTTAAATAATTGAATTTATTAAAAAAAAATAATTATATATAGATGTATTTTTTATTATTATTTATTTATTTTAATTATATTTTTTATTTATTTTTTTGAGGAATTGGCCATTTTATTCCTAGGATCTAATTATTTACTTGTTTTCTTTCTTCCCTGTTCTTTCCTAATCTTACATCTTATTTGAATAAGTTTTACTTTGCATCGTACAGGAGTTGATGTTTCATGCACAGTTCATTTAAAACCATTTCTTTTATCTCTCTTTTTTTATTTTAATAGAAAGAGATAAAAAGGCCTGGTTAAAGATGACTGTGTCTGATGTGATCTTAGTCTGATCTCAGATTCTTATAATTTTATTTTTATAATTTTGTTCTTTTACAATCTTACTGTCCGATCTATCACTCTTATCTAATCTCTCTCTCTCTCTCTCTCTCTCTCTCTCTCTCATCTCTCTCTCTCTCTCCTCTCTCGGTTTCTCCGTCCCCTCCTCCTCTCTCTCTCTCTCTCTCTCTCTCTCTCTCTCTCTCTCTCTCTCTCTCTGGCCTTTTAACTCACTCGTCAACCTCTTTTTAACTTTTTTTATTCATTCATCTTCTATCGCTATATCTGATCTTCCCTCGAGTCACGGGGAGTCTGTGTCTATCTCAGGCGTCTATGGGCATTAAGGCAGGATACACCCTGGATGGAATGCCAACCCATCGCAGGACACACACACACACACACACACACACACACACACACACACACACACACACACACACACACACACTTTCATACACTAGGGACAATTTTCCAAGGTGCCAATCAACCTACCGCGCATGTTTTTGGACCGGGGAGGAAACCGGAGAACCCGGAGAAAAACCCCCTGAGGCACGGGGAGAACATGCAAAACTCCACACACACATGGCCAAGACGGGAATCGAACCCGGACCCTGGCGGTGTGAGGCGAACGTGCTAACCACGAAGCCACCGTGCCCCTTAAACTTTTTTTAATTAAAAAAAAAAATTTTCTTTTTGAACTCCATAATTTCTAATCTTATTAATAATTTTCATGCTTTGATCTCTTTCTAATCTCACTGTTTGATCTCCCACTCTTTTCTCTCTTATCAGATCATTCTGAGACCCTTTTCCTTTCTCTCACTCTGATCTCTCATTATGGTTAAAACTCTTTTCTGATCTCTTTTTAAATGTTTTCTCCTATTTTTAATTCTCTTCGGATCCGGAGTTTTCCGGATTATCTTCCTGATCTTCTTTGATTTCCCGCTCCTATATTACATTATTTCAGATTTTTTTTTTTCAATTTTTCTCTCCCCCCTTTTTTTTCCAGACTACCAGCAGCCGCTGATGCTCGGCGTAGGGACGGTATCCAGGAAAGGCTCCACTTTCCGGCCCATGGACACGGACAATCCCAGGGACAATCCTGCCGAGGCCACGTCTCATTACGACTACCTGCACACGGCCAATCAGTACGCTCTTCCCCTGACCAATCAGGAGCCGGAGTACGCCACGCCCATTATCGAGCGCCACACCTTCCGTAAAGACGCCTTCCCGGATCCGAGCTACAGCGTCCCCGGGGTCGTCCTCAGCAAAAGCTCCTCGTTCAAAGCCGCAGACAACGGCAACTACAGGAAGGTGGTGGGAGGAAACCAGTCCGGGGGATATCAGACGCCCCAGACCAAGCGGAACGATCCAAACCTCTCGGACGCGACCAAACCCAGGCAGGTTTACGACAGCCCTAAAGGCAGGAATCCTGCGGTTCTGCAGAACGGAGGCAGTCCCGAGTATCAGAGACCTCAGGCGAAGGGTTATTTAGCGCCCCGGGACTGCAGGATGAATACCTCCATCCCACACAGACCCGATCCTGAGGGCAGCAGCCTGAGTGGGACCTGAAACCACAAACAAACAAACAAAACAAACAAACAAACAAACAAACAATCCGGGACCCTCTTGTAACTTATTGTTTTTTTTATACCACAGAGTGATTTTTGTTTTGTTGACATTCGCTCGAGGAAACGTCTTTGCTGTGTGTTTGTGTGTGAGCTTTAAACTGCTGTGCAAATTGAATATATTTTGTCGTGAGAGTTTTATCGGTTTTATTATTATTATTATTATTATTATTATTTTATTATTTTCTTTTATGGGGAACAGGGCTCTCTTCCTTTCTACCATGCAAACGTTTGTATTCAGCGTTTCACAATGAACGGACCGACGAAAATATCTTGGGTTTTTTTTTTTTATTTGTTTTGTTTATATTTGTTTTTAAAGCTACTCAAGGTGTTTTCTACAGAAGTCGTAAGAGGCCGTGCATTTTACTATATATTTTTTTCCCCTCTTTGTTTTCTCGTTATGTTAATTCATTCATTCATTCGGAGTTCGGTACATGACAAAATGTGAAATATAAAATATAATATAAAAGCGTTTTCGCCATCTCGCCATCGCAATTTAATTTACAAACTTTTTTTTTTTCCGTTAGCGTTTTTTTCCTTGGCCATAGGGGTTTTTTTTTTTTTTTTTTTTTTTTTTTTTTTTTTTTCCGTTGGGCATCATGGGTAATGGAAGAAATTTCACTCTTGGTCACAAAAAAAACAAAAATTATATATATATATATATATATATATATATATATATACTATATATATATATATATATATATATATATATATATATAAAATGATGCAACGCCTCTTAGAACTTCCAATGGTGATGTCATTTGTTCCTCTTCCTTTGATCCAGACTTCCTCTGAGCCTTGTGCAGTGCTACTGTTTGTCTCAGCAATGTTTTTTTTTTGTGTACATATTTTCTATACAAATTCCAAAAATGTTTATTGTGGAAAGAAAAGAAGGGGCGTGGGCTTTTTTTTTTTTTTTTTTTTTTTTTTTTTTTTTTTTTTTTTTTGGAAGCCGCAACTGGCGTGCGCTGCTGCTGCTACTCGTGCATTAAAGAGACTTTAAAGAAAACCCCGGACACGTCATGTGTTCTTTAGCGGCATACGAGGACGGGAATGTCTGACATTGCTGAGATGTTCCTGTGTGGTTCCTGTGTGAAGAGTTCAGGAGCGAGATTCCCAGCGCTGCACTTCAGCTGTGAGCCGAGTGGTGAATGCAGCCTCAGCAGTTGACCTGGCTGTCTCAGCATTGTGTGTGTGTGTGTGTGTGTGTGTGTGTGTGTGTGTGGCAGTTGTGATCCGTGAGAGCGACATGCTGGAAACCTCTCCTGCATTCCACACACACGGCTGTAAACCAGAAACACTGATCTGCTGCCTTCACACACTTCCTGAAACACACAGGATGTGACTTATGAGTCGGGGATAAAAACCAAACAACACACACACACACACACACACACACACAAACACACACACGCACACACACACACCACCAGTCGAACACATTAATGTGTTTTGCTTGTCAGGATTCCACTAGAAGTTCAGTAGGAAAGTGTGTGTGTGTGTGTGTGTGTGTGTTGGAATGTGACAGCATTGCATCAGTTATGAACAGCAGCTGATCCTCATTCACACTGCAGCTCAAGTCCGTTATTATTTCACCATTCAACTATTACATGCAGTTATGTGCAAAAGTTTACACCCCCCACCACCACTTTGATTTAGCTTTTTTTTGTATACAAAATGTGTTTTCATAAAACCTTGTGCAAAAAAATATTAGCAATGATTCAAAGTTTTTGCCCCCATTTGTCACCCATGATACAGCGCCCCCTGGAGCACAGACTGATCCAAGGATCCAAGCGTGGCAGCATGGCGATACTCGGGTCTCATACCTTTTGATTGGTAACCCAGTACCTTAAACCACTGAGCTACACAATCCCTAAAATATGACCGGTCTCTTAAAATGAATTTAAAAAACAAGTAATTTGTTTTTCTTTTTAAAAAAACATTTTATTGCAAAAATTACATGCAGGGTGGTTTAGTGGTTAACACGTTCGCCTCACGCCAGGGTCCGGATTTTATTCCCGTCTCGACCATGTGTGTGTGGAGGTTGCATGTTCTCCCCGTGCCTCAGGGGGTTTTTCTCCGGGTTCTCCGGTTTCCTCCCCCGGTCCAAAAACATGCACGGTAGGTTGATTGGCACCTTGGAAAATTGTCCCTAGTGTATGAATGTGTGTGTGTGTGTGTCCTACGATGGGTTGGCATTCCATCCAGAGTGTATCCTTCCTTAATGCCCATAGACGCCTGAGATAGACACAGGCTCCCTGTGACCCGAGGGAAGATCAGATATAGCGGTATAATAGGAAATGAATGAATGAATGAAATTACATGCATGTATATCATTGAAAACTAAACCCATTTAATTGCCGTATTGCATCAAAATACACATACGTTCAAAAAGTTCCTCCGCAGTGTCCGTGTACAGTAAGTTGTTGGAAACTACTTGTTTACTTAAACGCATTATTATTCTCACTCGTGTATATATTTATTAAATCTTACACAGTATAGTGATGTGGTATTCCTGTCTCTAGAAAAGCTACTTGAAGATTCATATATTCATATACCTACTCCACTACCCGCTCTACATGCCACTGTGGAGGGACTTTTTGAACGCCCTGTATGTATATAATAGAGTTATAATGGTTCAGGGTTGATCGGTGAGAAACCCACGTGTGATGAGAGCTCAGTGTCTGTCTTGAAACCATCTCATATAGCGCCCTTGGAGCACAGAGGGTCTAAGGGCCTCGCTCAAGGGCCCCAGGTCCACGTTGGTTCCTGTAATTAAAACTGCTGATGAAGTTCTTGGTGCTGTTAATGTTCGCTGGGGCAGGACTGTTTAAGGGGACCATTTAGGGAGGCGCTTATAATGTTAGACAATATTATAATCTGTGCATCTTATCATTCATTCATTCATCTTCTACCGCTATATCCGATCTTCCATCAAGTCACAGGGAGTCTGTGTCTATCTCAGGTGTCTATGGGCATTAAGGCAGGATACACCCTGGATGGAATGCCAACCCATCGCAGGACACACACACACACACACACACACACACATTCATACACTAGGGACAATTTTCCAAGGTGGCAATCAACCTACCGTGCATGTTTTTGGACCGGGGGAAACCGGAGAAAAAGGCCCTGAGACACGGGGAGAACATGCAAACTCCACACACACACATGGCCGAGACGGGAATCGAACCAGGACCCTGATGGTGTGAGGCGAATGTGCAAACCATTAAGCCACCGTGCCCCCTGTGCATCTTATCATTAAGTGTAAAGGCTTAGATGATGAGTGATTTGATCCTCAGGGTAGACTTTGAGGTGTGTGTGTGTGTGTGTGTGTGTGTGTGTGTGTGTGTGTGTGTGTGTGTGTGTGTGTGTGTGTGTGTGGTTAGGTCTTTTCACACCAGGGTGTAGGCTACGTTTTGTACCCAGCCCTCACGGACGTTTCTATTCCTGTCTCCTAGTTTACAAACAAACGGAAAAAACAACACCGACGTGCGAACATGACATGTGCAACAAGAAAAGCATGCAAGGAGCTTCTCTCATCTTCACAGCTTTCCTGCACCACCGAAAGAATTCCAGACATGTCTCTTCATGTCGAGTGGAGGGGGATCGACTGTGCAGGTTCTCTGTGTGTGTGTGTGTGTGTGTGTGTTTCAACAGATCAACTTGTCCTCCTTAAGTAATGTAATACATAATAGAAATAAAACAATTTACAATGATTTGCTTATAATAGCATTTTCTGGCAACCCGGTACAGACATAACACAGGGGGGTGGGCAAACTACAGCCTATGGGGCCACATCCGGCCCCTTGGTCCTTCTAATCCAGCCCGCTGAAGATGTCCAAATCATATCATATAATTATCACCGCATTCATTTGTCCTGTAATTACCTGACATTCCACCAGGTGGCGCATTAGGCACAGCGATACGTTGAGCTTATCATTAACGTCATCAGTTCATTAACATTAATGTCTTTTATATGTTGATGATTGATATATATATATATATATATAATATATATATATATATATATATATATATATATATATATATATATTGTGTTGGCCATCTGTGGCCCCTGAGCCGAAAAGTGTGGCCCTTGACCCCCCCCCCCTTAACGACCCCAAACCCCATTTAAGCTAAGCCCCATTTAATACTCTGAAATTAGTTGCACTCAAACGACAACACGAGTGGATTTCAGTATCATATCGCCCCCTGCTGTCTGAACACCGCCTTTGTCTCATTAAAGGAATATTTCGGTAATAACTCGCTTATAAGACGAAGGACACTTGAATAAAGCTCTTTAAATAAGACTTTTACATTTAAATTTGTTTGCAAATGAGCTAAATTCCCGTTTTTTAGTTAAAGGACTCAAAATCTATCCTTTCGTTTTCATTCATTCATTCATTCATCTTCTACCGCTTTATCCGATCTTCCCAGGCGTCTATGGGCATTAATGCAGGATACATCCTGTATAGAATGCCAACCCATCGCAGGACACACACACACACACACACACACACACACACACACACACACACACACACACACATTCACACACATTAGGGACAATTTTCCAAGGTGCCAAATCAACCTACCGTGCATGTTTTTTGGACCGGGAGGAAACCGGAGAACCCGGAGAAAAACCCTGAAGACACGGGGAGAACATGCAAACTCCACACACACATGGCCGAGACGGGAATCAAACCCGGACCCTGGAGGTGTGAGGCGAATGTGCTAACAACTAAGCCACCGTGCCCCCGCTCCTTCCGTTTTCGATACCGTTTATTCTACACAGGGTGAAAGTACACACGGAATCAAAAATCATCAGTCCGCCCCCAGCAAAAGTCTGGACTGAAGGAGGAAACCCGAGGACGCAGAGATCCAAATGAGGATGGGATTCCTCTGTCGAGTCTGTTTCCTCTCAAGGTTTCTTCCTGGTACCATGTCAGGGAGTTTTTCAGATTTTTCACGTTTGCGGCCACGTGACACCATGCGGCAGTCATATTTTTGCGACCCGACTCCATCTACTCCATCTCACCTACAAGTGGATATGTCAAATGTTCATGTCAGGGGAACACGGGGCAAACACGGGGCGAACAGCGGAGCGTCATTCTCTATGGGGCCGGAATGTTGAGGACTTCCTGAAATTCCGAACGGGTGTGGGGTTCAGGAGGTATATGATCGTGATCCACTCCGGACCCCCTATGAGTGGATATGCATATATGTGCATGTCGGACGCTCACAGGCCGAACTGTGAGGCACGAAATTCCCACTCATTTTCTATGGGAAAAAATTCCCGCTTTTCGGCCCCGGGTTCGGAATTCCGTGGGGCGATTCTTTATAAAAGTAACAGCACACCTCACACCATCGGGCCGCACGATATGAGGTGTGATTCGTGACGATCGGACAAAAACTGCGGGACGAGTTACATGCCGAAAATTTGACCAAAGCCAGAGAGAGATTATAATAGTGATGCTTTTGCACACGTCCCTAATCATCTAATCACACTATAATTAAGTGCAGCATGTGAAGCTGCTTTGTCTTCATCTTCTACCGCTTAAATTTCTATCTACCTCTTCTAAAACTACCCTTCTAACTATTCTAACCGCTTTATCCGATCTTCCCTCGGGTCACGGGGTGTCTGTGCCTATCTCAGGCGTCTATGGGCATTAAGGCAGGATACACCCTGGATGGAATGCCAACCCATCACAGGACAAACACACACACACACAAACATTCACATTAGGGACAATTTTTCCAAGGTGCCAATCAACCTACCGTGCATGTTTTTGGACCGGGGGAGGAAACCGGAGAACCCGGAGAAAAACCCCCTGAGGCACGGGGAGAACATGCAAACTCCACACACACATGGCCGAGACGGGAATCGAACCCGGATCGTGGCGGTGTGAGGCGAACGTGCTAACCGCTAAACCACCGTGCCCCAAGCTGCGTTGCGACAATGACAATTGCAAAAACAAATAAACAAATAAAAGTGAATGCCAGAATGTGGCAATAAAAACGTGACCAGACGTTCTTTAGAATGTCTAACGACTTTTAATTATACACACCGTTTTCATGTTGACGATCAAGCGTGTGGAGTCGACGGCAATGAAACGCTCCCGGATACGGAACGAGGAAGAAACCTTGACGGAATCTACACACGGTCCATTATATTCGATTCTAATATATAATATTCAATGATATGATATTACTTTAACAGCAGTCTTCATTAGCAGAGACAAACCCAAGTGAATACGAGCAAAGAAGTTTATTACAATATTTCTTTAATGCAGTAAATAGTGATTTATACCAAACCTACATGTACCGACATGACGTCTTTTCAATGTGTTTATTCGTTAATACACGTAAGATTTGCTTCATGCGGATGTTTTCGGGGTAACGGATTTTTTCGGAACAGGCCTGGCTTGCAGAAGTACAGATTATGCGACAAACAGGAAGTAAACAATCACCGTGAAAAACCATACGGGGAAGAGGTGAATCGAATGCGTTTCCTGCGGCATGCGGCGAACGCGCGATCGAAATACATCGGTCACAGAAATCCCGCTCCATAACGTCATAATTGCTTTCTCCGGGTCTAAAACTTTCCACTGGGGGGTTAAAATACTGCTGTAGAGATTTCTTGAGAGATGAATGGAAGAGTCATCCGTGTAATAATTAACATTTTACTGCTACACAAACACACATATAAATTGTCGTAGCTTTCGTTGTTGTTTTCACAGATATGCAAATTGTTTTTTTTTTTTTAGTAGATGACATTTACATTTGCAGCATTTGGCAGACGCCCTTATCCAGAGCGACTTACAACTGAGCAATTGAGGGTTAAGGGCCTTGCTCAAGGGCCCACTAGTGGAAACTTGATGGTGGTGGGGTTTGAACCTGTGATCTTCTGGTCCAGAGTCCAACAACTTAACCACTGGGCTATCACATCCCTATGAGCTACAACGATGGAAGTACAAGATACCAGCGATGAGGCTAAAATCTAATGTACGTATCGGATTAATAGTCATAATAAATAGAAAATGTTCGCATATACATATACATACATACATACATACATACATACATATATATATATATATATATATATATATATATATATATATATATATATATATATATACAACTACAATATAATACATATAATATATATATATATATATATATATATATATATATAATATATTATATATATATATATATATATATAATATATAATAATTACACACACACACACACACACCACACATATATATATATATATGTGTGTGTGTGTGTGTGTGTGTGTATATGTATATATATTAAAAAAAACAAACAAAGAAAAGTGCAGGAAAATTACAGCAATATTTTGTTGTTTTTGCTGTTATATATTTCCTATAACAGCAATTTTATGTATTGGTTAAGTGAAGAACGGACCCATATATTGCACGTTTTCCATCTTACTGGTACCATTCCATTGCAAAAAACATTTTCCCAGACAGGTGACGAAGTCTCAACTTTCCTATTGATAATTCTTTGAATCAAAAAAAGCAAACAAAAAGGAAAAAAAATGATATTAAAAACTTTCCAGAGAAATTCTGCATTTCGATTATTCTTAGAATTACCGACTATTCCACTTTCCGATAAAAACATCCCTGTAACAGTGCGTTCAAATGCCGTTTTTTGTGCTTTCATCATTTTTCAAGACTTAGCGGAACACCAACGCTAAGCTACACAACCTCAGACTATGAGCTACAAGCTAGCTAGCGGTTTAAGAGCTTGATTTAGAGAGCTAGTACCAAACAAAGGTGTTTTTTTTTTGCAGAATGATCGAGGAAACGTAATAAAACTGTAGAAAATATCCACATTTACCTCAGATGTGTTGGTAAAGTGTTGAAAAAACACTTTTTTCAAGCCCAAAATGGCATTTGAATTCCCTGTGGATCGCTAACTGGACTGCTAACAGAAGCAGTGAATCAATGTTCAGCTGGGTTCATTCATTCATATTCTACCGCTATATGCGATCTTCCCTCGGGTTACGGGGAGTCTGTGTCTATCTCAGGCGTCTATGGGCATTAAGGCAGGATACACCCTGGATGGAATGCCAACCCATCGCAGGGCACACACACACACACACACACACATTCACACACACATTCATACACTTGGGACAATTTTCCAATGTGCCAATCAACCTACCGTGCATGTTTTTGGACCGGGGGAGGAAACCGGAGAACCCGGAGAAAAAAACCATGAGGCACGGGGAGAACATGCAAACTCCACACACACATGGCCGAGACGGGAATCGAACCCGGACCCTGGTGGTGTGAGGCGAACGTGCTAACGCCAAACTAAGCCACCTAACTACCGTGCCCCTGTTCAGCTGGGTTTAAGCATCATTAAAAGGTTAAAAAAAGGCTATTTGCGGTCGTTTTCCAACATACCTGAGGTAAATGTTATTATTTTCCATGATTGGGAAACATTTCCACAGACATTGTGTGTTTAGATCATTCCTAAAATGCCCGGGTTAGCGTTATTGTTATTCTCCCTCCATATATAATATGCATCATGTCAGTCTTTATATTAATAACTCATGTTATAGAGAAAAAGGCCAGAATTGAATACACTGCAGTAATACCACACTTTCACACTGATGTACCCCCCCCCCCGGTTGTTGTATATACATAGAATAGCAGTTATTTATATTGACACCATCGGCCGCGGACTAAACAAGACCTGAGCTGCGTCTCCAAACACACACTCCTTTTTTATAGTTGAGGTCAAAGTATGTGATTTGAGACCCAGGAAGCCATGTTTGTGTATAAATATATATCCATACATACATATTGTGTTGTGTGTGTTGGTGTGTGTGTGTGTGTGTGTGTGTGTATATATATATATATCTACATATATATATATATATATATATATATATTATATATATATATATTTATATATACATATACACACATATACACACACACATACGTATATGTATGTATGTATGTATATATTGGTACACACACATGGCATCCTGGGTCTCAAATCACATAATTTGACCTCAGTGTGTGTATACACACACACACACACACACACACACACACACACACATATATATACACACACACACACACACACACACACACACACCCTCTCTATAATGACAAACATGCAGATCTGGTGTAAAAGTTTTGGTAAAATCATTAACAGTTTACTCATGGAAGCCGGCTGTACATATTACATGTACACACACACGCACGCATATGCAAAACACACACACACACACACACACTGCTATCTTTGTGAAATAGTACGTTTCTGCCATTTTTCGAAGCGTGTAATTAGTACGAATATTTTATAACCAGGATTAATACTTATAGCATGAGAAATCATAGATAAACACTTTTAAGTTACACTTTCTATCATATTTTTGCAGCAGGGATGTTTGGGTATGTCTCACTCAAACACACACACACACACACACACACACACACATTAACTGTAACTGTAGTTACACCAGTCCTCTAGCACTCTCTGTCATCCTGTGTTGTAGTGTCCATTCAGTGCAAGCATGTGTGCAGAAATGTCTGTGATTGGCTAAACAGTTCTAAACACAATAACAAATAAAAGAGGCGGGCTTTACCGGGAAAAAAAATACAAATAAATTTTGTTTTTTTGTCATTTAAATGCATACAACACTCAGCAGTACAAGTCCCTCTTACCATAGATAACCCTAGTAAATAAATATGATATATCGCTCAAATCTGGTGTCAATCGGTACATTATACCCAAACCTTTCCACCATCAGTGGAAACACCACCTTTAGCTTTTTTCAAACAGGAACGTCATGCACGAATCAGGAAAGTCATTCAAGGGTCACCGTCAACATGAAATCACCAGAAGTGACCACCTGTATTTTGTTTATGAGATATAGAGGCTTTAAAAAAAAAAAGCGGGTGTGGTCCTGTCAAGTTCATCTAGGACTATTCAGGAGCTTTGGATACAAGGATTGTTGTCCAGTGTCTAAACAGTGTCTGAACATATTCATATCTTGCACTGGAAAAATATAATGAAATAAACATGTAAATATAAACACATCTTGTTGGATTCTAGCCATGAATGAACCAAATTTGAATATACGAGGTTGTATTAAAAACGTCTCAGGACTAGTTTGTCGTCCCCCCCCCCCCCCTCACACCAACAGATGGCAGCACAAGACTACACGCACAGTCACCGGGAGCACCGGCCTTTATAAGTCAACGTGGCAAAAAAAGATTCCCGAAAATACAGGTCGTGCTCGAAGGGTGGCATTTTGAAACCCGTGCAAAGATCTAATGCGAATAGTACACGCCTCGAAAAGCTGGGAGCGCCGTTTTACTGTGTGTAAACGTCGATAAATAAAGTACCTGCTTGTAAACGGCGCCGCCGAAACGTTTTGACGCCACCTCGTATAGACGGCGGGCCGTATTCATAACCGTCTATAGCAGAAGTTATAAGTTATATATCCTTAAATATGAATTCTTACAAACATATGGGCCATGTCCCCTTTCAAAACCCTCTATATCTCAAAATATTGTGTGTATATACATATATCAGGTAATATATATTATTATATATATATAGATATATATATATATATATATATATATATATCTCTCTATCTTGTCCAAATATTTCTTTCAATAATGCCATTATTTGCTAGAAAATTACCACTTTGAAACACTCCTTTTTTTTTTTTTAAAGACCTTTTTTGATTTGTTTTTTAAGATTTTAGTGATTTGAGGTGTATATACCCTTACACTCGATCGTGATTATATGTTGTACGCTAACCTCCCATTTTAACGTAGATTTTTATTTGAATAATTCCCCCAGTACAGCATCAGAGCCCCAATTCCAACTCACCCTGCTGGGGATCAGTAACTGCACACAAAACGAAAGATATATATATATATAAAACAAAAAAATAAACAAACAAAAACACCCATTCCATTTTCCCATCAATCTGGGGCTGTTTCGGTGTAAATACACGCCATTCTCAATCATGTTCCTGACCACAAAACGATCATTCCGGAGGCATCGCTATTGGATACGACTTCGGTTCTGGCGAGGGGTTTCTTCACGGTGTGGTCTCCAGTGGACTCGGGTTCGGTGTCATGTCCGTACGGTACAAAACGCGCTTCTTAGTATGTTACAGCTATCATACAGGCCTCGGACTCTTTGTTTATCTCCACATGAGGTGGGGGTCCGTCGGAGGTGGTGGTGGTGGGGGGGTTGGTGGTGGGGTCCCTCGGCTTTCTCCCAGATCTTCAGGAGGAGTTGTGAGGAGACTCGTCCGTCTTGGAGGGCGTCTCCTCAGAAGGACTCTCGCTGGAGATTCCCGTGTCTCCGTTCTCGGCTGCGTCCGCCATCAGGTGCTTCTCCACAACTGCGTGCGAGCGAAAACACACGATGGATTCTCTACAAACGGCTGTTTTTAACAGTTAAACCGCGGTAATATAACGAGTATCATTTCTTACCTTGCAGCGATGCCGAATCGGCGTGCCCGTTGCCGTGACTACCGCCCGTCCCATCCTCCAGCTCGTCCAGGTAGAGCCGATAGCGGTGGCCGCTCTCGTCCTCGTACTCCACGTTCTCGTCGTCGGAGTCCACCTCGGGCGCCACGTACACCACCTCGAACTCGATCTCGCCTCTCTGTAGAACAAAACGAGCGATAGCATCAGACGCGGCTCGCGGGTATCACGGACTCTCGCGTCTAATCCAATCCGACCTGCTGCGAGAGGATGGTCACCGCCTCTTTATGCTTGGCGTCCCTCAAGTTGATGTTGTTGACGGCTAATATGGCGTCTCCGACGTGCAGCCCGCCGCAGCGCTCGGCAGGCTGGGCCGGGTGGATCTCCGAGATCAGGATGGGAACGCCGTGCTCTTTGCCTCCCTGGGATTTGACAGGTTATAAAATGAACATGAAAATAAATGTCATTTCAACGCTGTGGATTTTGTGAAAGCATTTAAAAGGTGCTCGTTGGAGACTGTTTATATTAATAGTAACACTTTAAAGTAATATTTCATGTAACATTTACAAGTTATTATTGTGTGGGTTGCAGTTTATCTGTTCATTGTAGCTAATGAGCTATGAGGTACGTGTCACCGAACAAACAGATTGTAGTGTCTTTTATTCGCCTCTAGAGGCCGCTCTTGTACTGTGTCTAATTCCAGAAGACCTCGGTCACTTGTGTCAGCGCAGACCCGGAAAAACTATCGCTATGGGTTTTTACCAACTGATAAATCATCAAAAACAATAAGATCGGTCAACCTCTAGTAGAATGTTTTTTGTATGTTTGTGTACATGCATATGTATTTATATGTGTGTGTGTGTGTGTGTGTGTGTGTGTGTCATATAATATATATATATATATAATATATAGATATATATATATATATATACACATGTATATGTAATATATTATATGTATGTATATGTGTGTAGGTGTGTGTGTGTGTAGGTATCTTGTGTAGTTGTGGGGTGTGTTTGTATGTATTCTTATGCCTGTTGAATGAGTTAGTTGTTATGGTATTAACAGTATGCAACACACACACACACACATATGTGTGTTGTGTTCACATGTGTGTATATCTTATGTATGTATGTATGTATGTATGTATGCATGCATGCATGTCTGTATGTATTGTATTGAGTATATACATATATACACATATGCACACATACACACACACACACACACACACATACATACTACATAAATATATATACCGTAAATTCTGGAATATAAGCCGCTACTTTTTTCATAGGTTTTGAACCATGCGGCTAATAATAAGTGCGGCTATTCTGCAGATATTTTTTCCCACCGCTAGGGGCTCTAACCGGAATTAGAATCAAAACTAAGACAAAATAAATGCAAAGAAGAAGAATGCGCTAGTTCCTCTTTAGCAGATATAAGTGGGTAGAAGCGGATAGAAGGAGGACAAACTCTATCTTTACAAGGTTAAGGTGACGTCATTTCACACACAGGAGAAATGAAGTAAATACTGTAAATAGCGCTTATTTTCTCTTGCTTCTGTCCCGTTTTAATCAGTAAAGTTTCTGCTCAGTGCTCTCTCTCTCTCTCTCCTCCCCGTCTCTTTTCCCACACACACACACACACCACACACACACACACACACACACACACACACACACACACACACAACACACACAACTCACACACAACACACAAATACAGCCTCAGCTTTTTCTTGATTTTCCCTCTCCCGATATAAAGCCCGGTTCACCCTACAATCCCCGTCCGGGCTCGTAGCACATACCTAGTGTCGCGGACACGGACGCTCGATATAACCTTTGTCTGTCTGGCCGCTCCGTATGAGCGGCGTCTCCTCTGTTCTGGTTTAAATAAATCCTTTGTTGTATGAATTCCGGATCTCCGCGTCTCTGTGCCGCGTCCACCGTTACCACCGTGTTAAATACAGGTTAGGAAAGGATCTATTTAGGTACATACATCTACATTTACAATTCAAAAGCGGATGCGGCTTGTATGCAGGTGCGCTTTTATAGTCCAGAATTTACGGTATAGATATATATATATATATATATATATCTATATATTATTAGATCTATCTCTATACACACACACACACGACACACCCACACGAACCACACACATATACATCTATATATCTATATATATATATATATATATATATATATATATCACACACATACACACACACATCACACACAAACACACACACACACACACACACACACACACACATATATAGGTTAGAACTCACCGTGATCGAAATCCCGAGCCCCTCGTGGTCCTCTTTAGCAAGAACCACTTTGCGGATTGGACCGACTCCTTGAGTCTTCTTTAGAGATTCTGGATCCTGATCAAAGATAAGATCACACTGTTCATAATCATCACAAACAATAATCCAAAAGGGTACCAAGAATACACATCTCTTCCAGTTCATTTACAGTTAATGCCTTTTTCTTCATCCTGTGAAAAATACAAATAAAAAGCTAAATAGATAATAAATGACTATACTAATAGCATTACTATTACTATACACTTAAAAGTTTGTTTGTTTGTTTGTTTTAGTAAATCCCCCTCGTTCATCCTGAAGGGGAAAAAAAACCTAAAAACAAACTGACATTTGCGTAAGATACTGAAAAAGAAAGTAACATTTGTGTGAATTTAAGTCTTGTGAATTTGTATGTAAACAGCTGCTATGGCCAAAAAACAACAACAACAAAAAAAACGTATCCAGTAGTCCTTACATGTCCTGCAGGTGACGGTAAGGGTTTCTTTGGGTCACTGCGCCCTCTGCAGGCCCGGATGACTGTTTTGTGGCGATGCAGATGAATCTCAGCTTCCAACTGGTTCCATAGTTTATCATGAGCTGGGCCTTTCATGTCCCGACCTAATAACTGAATCTGCTGGACCCTGAAACGCACAAACAGAAAACTAAACACACTTCCCTTCTCACACTGTATCAGAAAATCTGGAAAATCACATGGAGCCATAAATCTTGCAATATAATTGTCTGGAGACAAGCCCTTTGTGTGTATTTTTTGCTTATCTGGCAACCAATCCTCGTTATAACATCTATTAGGGTTCTCGTACCTCCCAGCGAGCTCCTTGTCCAGGTATTTGGCCGCCAGTCTAGCGCCGTACACCTCGGCCTGCAGTACTGCAATGTGCCTGCGGAGGGCCTCGTTCTCTTTCTTCAGCATCCTCACCTCTGCTTCCAACTTTACCTCCTTCACCTTCTCCTTCTTACTCGCCTCCAGTTCCTTTTCCTGATAACCGTATGAAGAAAAACGTTAAACACGCTCTGCTCTTTTACACACACACACGCCCACACACACACACTCACACACACAGACTCGTACACACTACAATAGCTAGTCTAAGCCCACAATGACACGCCAGACACACAACAAAAATACTACAGTCCACAGCGATGGCTTTCAATACAACATGTGCATGACAAATTATAACCGCAGAAGCACAAGGGCAGGATTGCAGCACCATTTTGAGTCGTTCTGAAACGATGTACGGGCAATTTCTGTAGTTTGGTGCGTACTGACTCAAAGTACGTCACTGATTTTAGGAGAACACACACTGATATATTCAAAAACACAGAGTGTTCGAGCTTATATGACAGATCCATTACTGTAGTTATATTATATATGGGTGTGTGTGTGTGTGTGTGTGTGTGTGTGTGTGTGTGTGTGTTTGTGTGTGTGTGTGTAGAAGTAAAATTAGGCATGTTTAAATTTTCTATATTGATGCCGATTTGCAAGTCTGATTAATCAATCAATATGTTTGGACTAATTATTGTTATTATTATTATAGTTGTTGTTGTTGTTGTTATTATTATAGACAACAACAACAATAATGATTTTTTCATAAATACAGGTTTGGCATTTGCAAACTAATATTTTTAATAAATGAATACTATTTTATATATATATATTATATTTTTTTTTAATGTGTATTATATTATAATATATAATGAAAATACAAAAAAAAATCAGTTATATTATTTATTTCTACCAACCTCAAAAGATCCCATGGTCCCTGAATCAATGTGTATTATATATTATTATTATTATTACTATTATTATTATTATTATTATTATTATTATTATTAACAACAATAATGATTTTTTCATAAATACAGGTTTGGCATTTGCAAACTAATATTTTTAATAATAAATATATTTATATATATATATATATTATATATATATATATATAGATATATATATATATATATATATATATATATATATACAATATATATATACATATATATATATATATAGCTATAAATATATAATATATATATACTATATCTATATATATATATATATATATATATATATATATATATATATATATATATATATATATATATATATATATATATACTATATTCATATTATATATCTCTATATACCTATATATATATTCTTCTATCTACAATTTTGTATTTTAATATTATTATTTAAGTTATATTTTTTTTTCTACCAACATCATCAAAGAACCCATGGTCCCTGATCAATTTGCATTCTCTTATTATTATTTATTATTATTATTATTATTATTATTATTTTTTATTTTTATTATTATTTTTTAATTCAATTGAGTCTGGTTATTAGTCACGTATGGAACTGATTTAGTATGGGTATTAAATTCGGGTATCGTACAGAAGCTAGAAATGGTCTTGATCCACTCCTAACTGCTTCTTATATAGAACAACTTCTTAATAGACATCGTTTTTCCTGGTGATAAAAAATACGGATAAATCTGCCCTGTCTCGCTTTAATAAAGCTGTCCGACTCGGAAACCTGTACGCCGAACAGCGTTTTGTGTTGTGGGAAGAAATGTTGAGCATTTTGTTGTTTTTTTTTTTTCATTGAAATTGCCCACATCCGTCTTTAAACCGCTCAGAATGATCATAAAACACTGCAAATCCATAAACATAAACAGCCCCAACAGAAAATATATACAGAGAGAGAGAGAGAAACAGAGACACGGGCAAGGGAGGGAAGAAAAAAGAAAGAAAGAAAAAAACAAAACAAAAAAACAAACAAACAAGATGCATATCTTACCATCTCCTCGACGGAGGCAACAGGCTTAGGGCCAAGGAGAGAAACACAGAGGGTCAAAGGTTAGAAAGGCAGTGATTTCAGGATCAGGGAGGTAAAAGCAGACCTGTAGGATTTCTCCGTATGTTCGGCTGAGTGAGACAGAAGAGCAGTTCAAC
Source organism: Kryptopterus vitreolus (assembly GCA_030449085.1). NCBI lineage: Eukaryota > Metazoa > Chordata > Actinopteri > Siluriformes > Siluridae > Kryptopterus > Kryptopterus vitreolus. The sequence goes on along the minus strand of JACRUU010000007.1, from coordinate 31,326,197 downwards.
AAGATCCTCTGAGTGGATTAGCGACAAAAACACACATCCGGGTGATATGACTAAAACCCCCCCACCCCCCACGCCCCCCCCCCCCTTATTGAAATCGCCCTGAGAGAAGACTCAACGATACTAATCACATTAGTGAAAAGTTTGCATGCCCTGCGAAAACTACGGTGTGTGTGACCGTGTGTGTGTGTGTGTGTGTGTGTGTGTGTGTGTGTGTGTGTGTAAATCCCACATCCAGATGTTGGGATTTCATCACACAGCTGTCCGGCCCCAATACAACCTTAAGCATCGGTATATCCCATTTCACATGCGTTTACATCATCATAAGCGATGTAACCACTTTCGTACAGTGGTTTATACACGTTTATAATCTTTTATAACCTTCATTTCCAGACTTTTTCACTTAATATATTAAAAAAAAAAAAAAAAAAGAGGAGAGAGAGATAGATGATTCAAGAAAGATCGTCTATAGCTACTATAATCAAAGTAATAAAATTTTTTAGCGGTCGACCGATTTTGCTATCAACGAAAATTCAGAATAGTTTTTCCGGGTAGCATCTATTGCTGCAAAAACAGTGTTATTACGAGAGCGCCCTCTATAGGTGAATAATCGCCACCACAAGGTTGTTTTTTTGTTGTTTTTTTTTTAAACTTGAGATTGTACACTGTATTAAATATTTATTTAGTTATTATTTTTTTATTTCCTTATTATATAGTTCAAGCACAACTTTATAATTTTTTTAGCATAATTTTAGAATTCAGTACTTTGCTAAATTGTTTGAATAAAGTCCAATATTATTTTATATTGTGAATGTTTGTTAATATCCAAAACCCAATTTTAAAAGATTGTTTAATCGGTTATTGTTATGTTTGATCCATCAGAAAAATCAGTAGATATAAATATATTCTTATTATATACATACATACATACATATACTATTATATATATCTATATATATATAATAGCTCTATATTATATATATATATATATATATATATATATATATATATATAGATATATATATATATATATATATATATAACATACTTTGTGATGTTTATATATACACAGTGGCAAGAAAAAGTATGTGAACCTTTTGGAATTTCATGGTTTTCTGAATAAATTTGTCATAAAATGTTATCTGATCTTCATCTAATTCATTGGTATTGACAAACACAATGTGTCTAAAAATAATAACACAAAAAAAATCCAATCTTTCTTGTCTTTATTGAACACAATCATTCAACATTCAAAATGGCAGTGGAAAAAGTAAGTGAAACCTTGAGTTAATGACCTCAAAAAAGCTAATTGGAGTTAATTGGTTTTTAGCACACCTGGAGTCTTGTTAAGATAATAAGTTTGGAGGTGTGGACTACAGATACTTTGACTGATAAAAACCCCTCAAACCTTTGGAGTTTGCTCTGCACAAGAAGAACATGATTATGTGAGCCATGCCTCGCCAAAAAGAGCTTTCAGAGGACCTACGATCAAGAATTGTTGATTTACATGAAGCTGGCGAGGGTTACAAAGTTATTTCAAAGACTTTAGAAATTCACCAGTCTACAGTTCGGCAAAACCATGAAATTCCAAAAGGTTCACATACTTTTTCTTGCTACTGTGTATCTATTCATTTCTATTCTTTATTATATATATCCTATAGCTCATGGCTATACACATATGCAACCCCATCGCAGGGATACATCTATCACATACATCCAACTTTCAAATGCAATTTTATGCATGTTTTTCGGAGAAAATCCTACAGGGGACCGTGCATTTTTGATAACCCGGAGAAAACCCCCTCGGGGAGAACATGCAAATACACATGGCCGAGACGGGAATCCCGAGACGGGAATCACCCACACTGGCGGTGTGAGGCGATGTGCTACTACACTAGCCACCGTGCCCCTATATATATATATATATATATATATGTTTTGATTCGCTTATAGGGGATGCAAACTTTTGCACCAACGTGAAAATTTTGCCCACTCGAGTCGCCCCATTATATCACCAAAGTGATGCTTTAGATGCCTATACATTACAACGGTATGCTTTCCTAAGATATTGCTATTGTACTTTTGTTTCAGACCCAAAATTAAATATCTCCTATATCTATGAAGTCCTGTGGATGCTTCTATAATTGTAGTTACACGCGTCTTCCCTAAATCTTAGGTAATATCTTATCATAAATCAAAATACTAGTTTTTAATTAATCTATATATATATATATATATATATATATATATATATATATATATATATATGAAAAAAAGGCTCTATTTTGGCGAAACATATGAAGCGCATGCTGTATGAAAGTGCGCACCATCCTGTCTTTAATGGAGCCCGAGTCGACCGTCTGTCCGGCTCTGGCGTGGAGCTGCAGCTGCAGAGTGTGAAGCTGGAGCAGCTGCTCATGAACCTCCTTTTCCACCACCGTCTTCTCCGCCTGCACATCCGTCA
>JACRUU010000007.1:31308736-31321236 GCA_030449085.1 Kryptopterus vitreolus | reverse complement strand
ACCTACCGGGCATGTTTTTGAACCGGGGGAGGGGGGCACAGGGAGAACATGGGAATCGAACCCCCAACCCTGGAGGTGTGAGACGAACGTGCTAAGCCCCTGGAGTCCTTGTTGAAATACGGGTTTATTGTGACCCATTGAAGCGTTCGAAACGGATTCCCCACTTGGAGACCAAGTATTCTGCATCCAAATAACGTTTTTTATGCGGCCCGTATCGTTTTACTTGTTTTTATTTATCCGCCGCACCTTAAAGGAAATATTATCCGACATTAAACAGGTCCGTGGCACATAAAAAGGCCGGGGACCCGCTGATCAAGGAGAGTCCAAGCGTCAAAGAGAAATCCAAACCCAAGCATGAGAACCAAACACCAAATGAGGAAGGGTGTAGATCAGTGGTTCGGATGGTGGGGGGGTTCAAGTCCCCGGTATCGCCAAGCTGCCACTCTTGGGTCCTTGAGCAAGGCCCTTAACCCTCTGTGCTCCACAGGCAACGTACCATGGCTGAGCATGCGCTGTGACCCCAGCTTTACGGATCCCAGATGGGATCAATAAAGTATGTAAATTAAATAAAAGAAAAATATAAATAAAAAAAAAATTATAAAAATTAAGAGCAAGAGTTTCAAGAATTAACAGCCAAAGACCAGGATGAGAGCTGGATGATTTGTTTTGTTATATATAGATATATATATATATATATATATATATATATATACACATACAACATACATCATACCATACCAGACATACATATTATATACATATATATATACATACATATACACGAGCATCTACATATATATATATATATATATAGATATATATATATATATATATATATATATATATATATATATATCTATATATATACATACATACATACATACACACACACACATATATAAATGTGGGCGCTATTTGCACCTGTTTGCAGTCTGTGTTTTGTCGCTGTCATGTTTATCCCGCAAAGGTGTGACACACACACACACACACACACACACACACACACACACACACACACACACACACACACCCATTCCAACAACGTGGTTGTGTTTGATGTTCTGGAATAAATGAGTCGTGCCGCTTCCTTTAGTTTCCTCAAAGAGAAATGTTACAGCGAGGTTTTGGTTTGTTGAACGCCTGAACCGTTTCCATACGACTGATGAAACTCCGCCCACTCTTGAAACGGGCTCTCCGGATTCGCCGCCACGTTGTAGGAGGAGGAGAACTACGGAAGCTCACTGTGCCAAACTGAGGTGGCGTTGTGAAATCCATTTTCGTGTTTTTTTTTTTTTTTTCCCAACATCAATAATGACTATTAACCGCCCGGTTAAGTACAAGAGACAAAGGTTGAGAACCAAAGCACGATTTTAGAACCAAAGCCATGGACAGGGGTTTAAAAAGCAAACAAACAAACAAACAAAACAAAACAAAGACCAGGATTTGAGGACCAAGGCCACATCCAAGGACAAGAATATCAGAATCAAGGCCAAAGACTATTATTTTAGAACCTACGTCGAAGACCAGGTCTGTTTTTTGTGCCTTCATTTCCCTGTTGCATTATTAACCCTAAAAATGTGCATCAAACCACAACGAGACCGAACGGCCTGCATGAAACACACCTGACAACCTGACAACGACGAAGTGGGGAAAAGTCAAAACCATTTGTCCCAATAAATAAATAAATAAATAAATAAGAGATGAAAAGGTGACCTGCAAAAAGAAGTGTTTACAGAGTCAACACATAGATACACCACACACACACACACACCACACACCACAAACACACACAACACACACACACACACACACACACACACACACACAGGGCAAGGATCAGAGCACACAAATGATGAATGACGCAGGAGCCTGAAACACACAGGTATTCTAACCATGAATGGAGCTTTACTGGTTAGACTGGTTTCTGCAATAATCGGGATAGTTTGGAGTGAGGTATTTTTAATATGTGTGTGTGTGTTGTTGTGTGTGTGTGTGTGGTTGCCGGGTATAAATATTTGTATGTTTTTGTGTGTATGTGTATAACGGTTTTTGGTGTAGATCCTGGCGAACCCCCAGAATGCTATAGTATGTATGTTATCGTGTTTTTTTTTCTTATGTGTTATATACGGCATAGCTCCCCCCCCTGACGACGCTACCGTTTCTATATTTATCTTAGGTTTTTATATATCTCTCGTTCTCTCGCTCTCTCATGTCTGTCCTGTCTCTCTCTTACTTGGCTGTGTCTCTCCTCTCTCTCTCTCGTCTCGTCCTCTCTCTCTTCTGTCTCTGTCCTCTCTGTCATCTCTGTCTCTCCTGTGCGGCGGGCTCGGTAGGCTCGTGGGACAAAACGATGTTGCGTGGAGGGACTCTCTTGGAGCTTCAGTTGACGGGTTTCTGCAATAATCATAGGTCGAATGATTGAGTGAAGGTATTTTTAATATGGTGCTGTGGTGTGTAACCTCGCACGAGTGTATGGGGGGTCATTATATATATAGTTATATATATATCCTCTTATTCCATGCCCACCAAGTTATAGGTGTATGTATGTATGTCGTTTGTATATATATATATATATATATTCATCCTATATATGTATGTTTATTTAGGTATAGATATTGTTGTATGTAGGTATGTATTATATATAAGTGTGTATGTATAAGTTATATATAATGATATAGTATGATATCCAGACTATATAGGAGTTGATAAGACTATTGTGTGAACGAGCCTTAATTTTTGGATCATGGGTTCAAACCCCACCACCACCACCAAGCTGCCACTAGTGGGCCCTTGAGCAAGGCCCTTAACCCTCAATTGCTCAGTTGTAAGTCGCTCTGGATAAGAGCGTCTGCCAAATGCCGTAAATGTAAATATAAATATATATAATTCCATAATAAGGCCCAGGAGAATTGGTCTGTTATTGGGGATAATTGGGCAGTTATTATGTTATTATGCATTATGATGGACATGTGATCGATACAGAGGTGATATTTCTGAGCTTGTTTGTTTGTTTGTTTGTTTGTTTGTTTTCCTCACCTCTAGTTTATGGTTGAGCTGAAACACGGTCTGAGCTTTATGACAAAGCTGGGCAAAGCACGAACTCAGGCTCGTCATCTTCTGCCGGCCTTCGTACGTGATGTCGGCCTGGTCCGGATCGATCTCTCCGAGCAGCAGATCCACGTCCACGAACGCCTTGTCGAACTCCTTTTCCAGCACCTCCAGCCAGCGGAAGACGGACATCCCTGCGGCCGGGGCGGAGAGCCGGGAGCCCGGCGAGGCCGCGGGGGAAGCGCCGGTGGCTGCGGACGCGGACATTGGGCTCACAAGCCGAAGCCTTTACGACACAAACAAGACTACGAGGATCCCAGGAAGAACCGTTTCTCTCTCTCTTTCTCTCTTTCTTTTCTCTCTATCACTTATTCCGAAGCGTGTAGATCCTCTGTTTATGTTTATATCCGTATATTTGGCGTTTCCGTGTTCACATCAGGATGTACAGATCCCACATCGAATCCGAATCGTCAACGGAGAGCGATTACGCATGTCTGCCACACGCTTCAGGGCTGCTGGGCAGGGAGAAAGAAAGGAAAACAGAGCTCATCGATCGATCTCATGGTTTTTCAATCCCCATAAACCATTTTACATACTATTCATTTATATTTATATTTATTACAAATATCTATATTTATTGTGCACAGATTTTTTTTCTAGGACATGTCATTGTTATTATATTTATATATTATAATTATGGCTGTCAAAAAGATTTAAATATTTAATCACGATTAATATTTTTATAAATATATATATATATATTATATATATATATATATATATTATATTATATGCGGCTGGATATGTTTTTTTTTTTTTTATTTAATATTATAATGACGGCTGTTAAAAAAATCAAATATTTAATCACTATTAATCGCTTTCATTATATTTTTATATTATATTATGGCTTCAAAAAGATTCAAATATTTAATCACGATTAATATTTTTTAAAATTATATTTATATATATTATAATTAGGGCTGTCAAAAAGATTCAAATATTTAATCACGATTAATCATTTTTATTCATTTTTATTCTTGAGAATTCATTCATCTTCATCTTTATACCGCTTCTATCCCTCGGGTCACGGGGAGTCTGTGTCTATCTCAGGAGTCTATGGGCATTAAGCAGGATACACCACTGGACCATGCCACCACACACAGGACACACACACACACACACACACTTACATCATACACTAGGGACAATTTTCCAAGGTGTCAATCAACCTACTGTGCATGTTTTTGGACCGGGGAGAAAAGGAAAACCCTGAGAACACGGGGAGAGAGAAAAACCCCCTGATGGCACGGGGAGATATCATGCACAAACTCCACACACACACATGACCGAGACGGGAATCGAACCCGGACCCTGATGGTGTGAGGCAAAACGTGCTAACCACTAAGCAATCATTTTTTATTATATTTATATATTATAATTAGGGCTGTTAAAAAGATTTAAAATTTTTCATCACGATTTAATAATTTTTTATTATATTTTTATATTATTATTAGGGCTGTTAAAAAGTATTTAATCTGTTAAAAATATTTTAATCACGATTAATCATTGTTATTATATTTATGTATTACAATTAGGGCTGTCTAAAAGATTAAAATATTGAATCATAATTAATAATTTTTTATTATATTTATATATTATAATTAGGGCTGTCAAAAAGATTTAAACATTTAATCACGCTCGTGATTTTTTATTCTTTATTTTTCAATGATTCTGATACATTATATTGCATTATATTGTATTACATTAATCACGAAAATAAGTGATATTAATACAGTATAATACAATATATTATAATGAACACATATATATATATATATATATATATATATTATATAATGGAATAATTGCCATCTCCGCGTCCTGCGTTCCACACCGATTGCACATATATTTTTTCTCCTTCCTCTCTATATATCAGTTCAGGGAAATACATTTTTGGAAATTCATTCATTCATTCATTCATCTTCTACCGCTTTATCCGATCTTCTCGGGTCACGGGGAGTCTGTGCCTATCTCAGGCGTCTATGGGCATTAAGGCAGGATACACCCTGGATGGAATGCCAACCCATCACAGGACACACACACACACACTCACATTCACACACACATTCATACACTAGGGACAATTTTCCAAGGTGCCAATCAACCTACCGTGCATGTTTTTGGACCGGGGAGGAAACCGGAGAACCCGGAGAAAAAACCCCGGGGGCACGGAGAGAACATGCAAACTCCACACACACATGGCCGAGACGGGAATCGAACCCGGACCCTGGCGGTGTGAAGCGGACGTGCTAACCACTAAACCACCGTGCCCACGTTTTTGCAAATTATTAAATTTTATTTAAATATGCAAATTCTATTTCTAGTCTATTTATTTTCAGTATAATGTTATTATATTAGAAATGCTTCTATTCTATTGTATTAGAAGCTGCTCTGCTCTCTGTGCAATTCCCGCTTTCCTCCGTCTTCTTTTCCAAACCAGGAATTTTGCATCAGATTTCTTCGAAATATTCTGGAGTTCTGTGATCATTCCGACATCCTGTTTGGCTTGTCACATTGTGCTGACAGGATGGACCAAAGCCGGGGGAGTCCACTCTGCTTTCCTTTCCTCGTCCTGCTGACTTTGCACTTCTTCTTTTAAATCTCACGTTCGCACACAAACAACAACAATGGCTTCCTGCACAGTTATCTTTTCTGAATAGATCGGCCCGTTTTTTATCCACGTTCGCCTCACACCTCCAGGGTCCGGGTTCGATTCCCGTCTCGGCCATGTGTGTGTGTGGAGTTTGCATGTTCTCCCCGTGCATCAGCGGGTTTTTCTACGGGTTCTCCAGTTTCCTCCCGGCCCTAAAACATGCACTGTAGGTTGATTAACACCTTAGTGTGTGAATGTGTGTGTGTGTGTGTGTGTGTGTGTGTGTGTCCTGTGATGGGTTGGCATTCCATCCAGGGTGTATCCTGCCTTAATTCCCATAGACGCCTGAGATAGGCACAGGACTCCCCGTGACCCGAGTGGAAGATCGGATAAAGCGGTAGAAGATGAATGAATGAATGAATGATAGAAGGGTTTTGTCTTTTCAAAAGGGAGGTGGTGTATCCCAGTGGTTAAGGTGTTGGACTCTGGACCGGAATATCACGGGTTCAAACCCCACCACCACCAAGCTGCCACTATTGGGCCCTTGAGCAAGGCCCTTAACCCTCAATTCCTCAGTCGCTCTGGATAAGGGCGTCTGCCAAATGCTGTAAATGTAAATGTGCAGGATAGCTTTTATTCTGTATTACATTTTACATTTACACAGTATGTGGCAGATGCCCTTATCCAGAGTGACTGAGGAATTGAGGGTTAAGGGCCTTGCTCAAGGGCCCAACTAGTGGCAGCTTGTAGGTGGTGGGATTTGAACCTGCGATCTTCCAGTCCGGAGGCCAACACCCTAATCACTCATATATAGTATATATATATATATATACGTGTATATATATATATATATATATATATATATATATATATATATATATATATATATATATATATATATAGTGGACAATCATTCATTCATCTTCTACCGCTTTTATCCGATCTTCCCTCGGGTCACGGGGAGTCTGTGTCTATCTCAGGCGTCTATGGGCATTATTAAGGCAGGATACACCCTGGATGGAATGCCAACCCATCGCAGGGGACACACACACACACACACACACACACACACACACATTCACATACACTTGGGACAAATTGTCCAAGGTGCCAATCAACCTACTGTGCATGTTTTTGGACTGGGAGGAAACCGGAGAACCCGGAGAAAAAACCCCGGAGGCACGGGGAGAACATGCAAACTCCACACACACATGGCCTAGACGGGAATTGAACCCGGACCCTGGAGGTGTGCGGCGAACGTGCTAACCACTAAACCACCGTGCCTCTCGGTAGTGAACATAAACATGTCTGATCATCTTAAACATCGCTTATTAAAAATGCTTGAGGAAAAGTTTCTATCTTACGAACATAGGTTAGGAGACATGTATACGCTCCTTGAAGATATCACTATGTGCTTCTAAATCGCCCTTAAAGATTGTCCACTACGATTGTTCACTAAAGGAACTCAAAAGCTCTTGAGTGGAGGAAACTGCGTTGGTCTGTAAACAGTGTATCAGCACGTTTCTCACGCCTGCAAACAAGACAGGACAATCCGCAGCCGAGGTGCCGGTTCCTTGTCCCATGTTTTCCAACTGAGATAATGATCTAAACCATTGTTCCCGATAAGCCAGACGAGTCCTTCTGACACCAGATCAGCTATTTAAGCCTTGCGAGTCTCATTTCCAGCCCGAGTCATGTCTCCACGATGTGGATGCTTCACGTTCTCCTTTACTCTTTGCTTTATAACACCGCCTCCGTGTGCTGCCATGCATGCCCGGCCAAGTGTGTGTGTGCAGCGGTGTCTGTGCAGTGTTTCAGGGTGCACGCTGTACCATCAGGCATCGCAGGAGGCGTCAGGAAACTGAATTTAGGATTTAACAACATACAGGAGATAAAGGTAATGTGTTATTTCTTTAAAATGTCACCTCCGCTCGGGCGGTGATTAGGCGTTTTTTCGACTAAAAGAGGCGTAACGGCCTGTAACTCATCTGAGACAGACAGAAAAATACGGATTATAGTGAAATCCAGGCTGTTTAGTCTTTCTGATGTGTAACTTTAATGATTATATTGATAGATTTTACAAATATTAAATTCAAGCACAATTCTTTTAAAGAAGTTTTTTTTTCACTTTTTCTCCCACTCTTCCTGCAACTCTTTAAAGAATAAATAATAATTATTATGTGAGCATCTTTGGCATATCAAATTCATATATATATATATATATATATATATATATATATATATATATATATATATATATATATATATATATATATAGGGGCACGGTGGCTTTGTGGTTAGCACGTTCGCCTCACATCTCCAGGGTCCGGGTTCCATTCCCGTCTCGGCCATGTGTGTGTGGAGTTTGCATGTTCTCTCCGTGCCTCAGGGGGTTTTTCTCGGGGTTCTCCGGTTTCCTCCCGATCCAAAAACATGCACGGTAGGTTGATTGGCACCTTGGAAAATTGTCCCTAGTGTATGTAGTGTATCCCCGTGACCCGAGGGAAGATCGGATAAAGCGGTAGAAGATAAATGAATGAAAATATTTCATCGCACATTAATTGCACATTTTGTACCATAAATGAATACTTTTCATCTTTCTAATACTCTACCTGTAACTGTACCCGATGTTATAATTATATACATATCACTCAAAATCTCTCCCTTTATTAAAATGATTGATTATTTAAGATTTATTAGATTTTACTCTTTAAATGATTCTTTTCACATTCATTTCTTGCTAATTTAAATGTCAATTTATTCAGTGGCTGTTTTCATTGATAAATACGGTACGTGGCCCCTTTAAGAGTTATGTTCCGGTTTCGGTTGCTTTCCATATAAACTGGTGATAACTTTTAGGTTCCATACGCTAATATAATGAGGAGCTCAGATTGGTTGTGAATGAGCAGTTAGGAGGCGTATAGATCTATAGCTGTGCATTACAGGCCAAGTAACACTGATACGGTCAGTAATGTAGGAGGAAAAGTTTAATATATAGGGGAGGCAAATCATTCTGCACCACATGCAAATGTGTGTGTGTTAATATTAGTGTTCGGTATAAGTGGTACTACTAGTGGTAAAATTAGAGAGAGAGATAGAGAGATGCTCCTTTTATTTCTATGCAACAAAGTGGATCACTATGTGCATCCATTCACGCTTCCTAAATTTCCCCGACTTACACCTACTAGCTGCGCATTGACAACAGGTACGATCTCCTCACTATATTAGCGTATATTACCGTATGGAACCTTACAGAAGCGGATCGCATTCCCAAATCCATATTATGCAATAAAGCGCATTTTTTTTCTTTTTGGGAACGCAATGCGCTTCCGTATAACCTAAACACCGTATCAACAGTTTATATGGAAAAGCAACCGGAACAGAATTCTTAAAGGGGCCACGTCCCATTCTTAAAGGGGCCACCAGGGTCCGGGTTCGATTCCCGTCTCAGCCATGTGTGTGTGGAGATTGCATGCTCTCCCTGTGCCTCGGGAGGGGGGGGGGGGGGGGGGTTTCTCCGGGTTCTCCGGTTTCCTCCCGGTCCAAAAACATGCACGGTAGGTTGATTGGCACCTTGGAAAATTGTCCCTAGTGTATGAATGTGTGTGTGTGTGTCCTGCAATGGGTTGGCATTCCATCCAGGCTGAGATAGACACAGACTCCCCGTGACCCGAGGGAAGATCGGATATATCTCTAAAAGATGAACGAATAAACAACAGGCATTAAAACCGGACAGAAAGACTAAGCTTACGTTGTTCATCTTAGGAACGAGATTGGTCTGGCTTGCCGGGTCTAGAAGAAGTCGTCCTGTCGTCATGTGGCGTGGAGCAGGTGGAAGGAAACGCCTTCAGGGCTCAGAAGCATTTAAAATCGTTGGATCTTCAGAAGAACAAGTTGCGCAGCATCCCTCGAGCCCTTCCATCCAGCCTGGAGGACCTGAACCTGGGTCACAACCGGATCCAGGAACTGCCGGAGTCTGCTCTGCACGGCCTGAGGAGGCTTCGGGTACTGAACCTGCAGAGCAACGTGATTACCTCGGTGCGCTCCAGCGCCTTCTCAGCACTGATCAAACTGGAGACTCTGTATCTGGACGGTAATCGAATTGAAGTCGTACAGGGGGTTCTCAGGTTGCCAGCGCTGACTTGGTTGAGTCTGGCGAATAATAAGATCTCATCCCTCCCCTCAGCTTTCTTCTCATCGGGGCAGCATTTACAAACTTTAGACGTGTCCTCAAACCTTCTAACCAAAGTTCCTCACAACCTCCCACAAGCCCTGCTTGGCTTAAACTTGGACAGAAACCAGATTAGATCTTTGAAGAGCCGTAATCTAGCCCGGCTGTCCGATCTCGGCACTCTGTCGGTCCGCTACAACAGGCTGGTGTCTGTAGACCGAGGTCTCCGTCTGCCCCAGCTCACCGTCATGGAGTTGGCAGGGAACCAGCTGCGAGTGCTGCCCAGCAGGCTGTCGAGGAACCTTCAGAAGGTGGACTGTGGGCAGAATCACATACAGGACGTGACCTATCAGCATCTGTCCGGTCTCGGGCAGCTGAGACATCTCTTTCTGGAGAACAACACCATGCGACAGTTTGAACCCGGCGCCCTGAGGGACTGCGTTCACCTCACCAACCTGGCTCTGGAGCAGAACCTCCTGTCCACCTTCCCACAAGGGTCAGTTCACTTACATCAAGGATATTTATTGTGATATTCTGCATTTATAGCAGACGCCCTTATCCAGAGCAAGGGGTAAGGGCCTTGTACAAGGGCTACTAGTGGCAGTTTGGTGGTGGTGGTGGGATGTGAACCTGCGACCTTCTGGTCCATGGCCCAATGTCTTAACCGCTGAGCTACCACCTCCCCGGGTAGACGGAAGCAATGGACGGAGTTTCTTACATATTTAATACCGCACAGTGAAATTCCTTTTACAGATATCCCAACTTGTGATGAAGCTGAGATCAAAGTGGGTTAAGGGCCTTACTTAGGGGCCCAAAGAGGCATCTTGAAAGATCTGGGGCCTGAATCTCCAAACATCTATTCAGTAACACAGAGATTTACCAACTGAACCAATGATCAATCTTTAGGCGTCCTATGTGAAATGACAGGATGAGCAGAGTGTGAGTCCAATCTTTACGTCCAAACTTTAGACGTCCAATCTCTATGTCCAATCCATAGGAGTCTAAAGTAAAACAAGTCCAGACAGACCAATTTGTATGTCTAATCTCTATGTTAAATCCTAGATTAAATGTAAGGTAGTTGAAAGCTCAGTCTAATCTTACTGTCCAATCTTTAGGTGTTTTATGTGAAATGACAGGATGAACAAACTGTGAGTTCCAGTCCAATCTCTATGTCCAATCTTTAGATGTCCTAGGTAAAATGACAGGATAATCAGATCCAAGTCCAATGTGTATGCCCAATCTTTAAATGTAATAAGTGAAATGATAAAAGATTGCGAGTTCAAGTCTAATCTCTTTGTCCAATCTTTAGGCGTCCTATGTGAAGTGAGAGATTGTGGTCTGAGTCAAACCTTTATGTACAAACTTTAGACGTCCAATCTCTATCTCCAACTCAAAGGTATCTATAGTGAAACAAGCCCAGACAGTCAAATTTGTATATCCAATCTCTCGGTATCCTAGATTAAATGACAATATAAGGTAATTCAAAGATCAGTCTAATCTTACTGTCCAATCTTTAGATGTCCTAGCTAGAATGACAGGATAATGAGATTGTAAATCTGAGTCCAATCTCTATGTCCAATCCAAAGGTGTCTAAAGTGAAACAAGTCTACACAGTCTGAGTCCAATTTGTATGTCCAATCTCTCGGTATCCTAGATTAAATGACAATATAAGGTAATTGAAAGATCAGTCTAATCTTACTGTCCAATCTTTAGGTGTTTTATGTGAAATGACAGAATGAACAGATTGTGAGTCCCCGTCCAATCTCAATATCCAATCTTTAGATGTCCTAGGTAAAATGACAGGATAATCAGATTGTAAATCTGAGTAGAATCTGTATGTCCAATCTTCAAATATCCTAAGTGAAATGATAAAATAAGCAGATTGCGAGTTAAAGTCCAATCTCTATGTCCAGTCAATAGGTGTCTAAACTGAGTCCAGACAGTCTGAGTCCAATTTGTATGTCCAATCTGTAGGTATCCTAGATTGAATGACAATATAAGGTAAGCAGTCTAATCTTACTGTCCAATCTTTAGGTGTTTTATGTGAAATGACAGGATGAACAGATTGTGAGTCCCAGTCCAATCTGTATGTCCAATCTTTAAATATCCTAAGTGAAATGATAAAATAAGATGATTGCGAGTTCAAGTCCAATCTCTATGTCCAATCCTTAAGTGTGTGAACTGAGTCCAGACAGTCCAATTTCTATGTCCAATCTGTAGGTATTCTAGATTAAATGACAATATAAGGTAATTGATAGCTCAGTCTAATCTTACTGTCCAATCTTTAGGATGACAGGATGAACAGATTGTGAGTCCCAGTCCAATCATTAGGTGTTTATGTGCTAGTCCAGTCATTATGATTACAGCAGCAGCTTTTAGGTTAAACCTGAACTAATAACCGATCTTTGTGCCCTCTTTAGTCTCCCTGAATCGCTAGTGCGTCTGGACCTGAAAGCTAACCGCATTAGCGCGATTAAGGAGCATGCCCTAAAGCCCCTCAAGCGCCTTCAAGTGCTGAATCTGCGCAACAACCGTCTCTCCTCGCTGCCCGCCATGAGCCTTCTGCCCAGACTCAGAACTCTACATCTGGAGGGAAACGTGTGGAACTGCACATGCCATCTCCTCAGA
>JACRUU010000007.1:31293736-31303736 GCA_030449085.1 Kryptopterus vitreolus | reverse complement strand
GGAATATGGTCTTCCTTCCCTGTTCTAGATTCCCCACCTGCTCCCTATTTCACTCTCACACCCGCTGTTATCTGTTATAACCCTGTTATAAACCTGTTATAACATCTTACTGAAGGTAAATAATGGTGTTTCTGTAGTAAACAAGTCCCAAAATATGTGAGTGTAAAAAAACATGTTTACAGCAGCAGGTTATAAACGTTGTATTGCCCGTTGAATCATAGAGCAGGAATTGCAGGCCCGGGGTTTGTCAGTGTGTCCACACACACACACACACACACACACACACACACACACACACACACACACACACACACACACACACACACACATCGCTGATGTTTTCACTCGGGGAAAGAAATCAATCTGTTGTGTGGGCAATTACTTTTATGTGTGTTTGCCACCTTTATTTTTTTAACCTGATTGTGGTTTTTGTGTTTGTGTGTGTGTGTGTGTGTGTGTGTGTGTGTAAAAGGGTCAGGGTGTGTGTGTGTGTGTGTGTGTAAAAGGGTCAGGGTGTGTGTGTGTGTGTTTGTGAGAGGCTGTGTGTGTGTGTGTAACAGCTCCACTCTCCTCCGTTACATTAAATATGTGTGTGTGTGTGTGTGAAAGACTGAGTGTGTGTGTGTGTGTGTGTTTGTATTTGTGAGAGGGTGAGTGAGTGAGTGTGTGTGTGTGTGTGTGTGTATTTTTGAGAGATTGAGTAAGTGTGTGTATTTGTGAGAGATTTAGCGAGAGAGCGTGTGTGTGTGCGTTTGTGAGAGATTGAGCGAGCGTGTGTGTGTGTGTGTGTGTGTGAGACTGAGCAAGTGTGTGTGTGTGTAAGAGGGTCAGGGTGTGTGTGCGCGTGTGTGTGTATATTTGTGAGAGGTTGAGCCCGTGTGTGTAAGTGTGCAAGTAAGATGGTCAGGGTGAGTGCGTGTAATTGTGAGAGGCTGAGCGAGTGTGTGTGTGTGTGTGTGTGTGTGTGTGTGTGTGTGTGTGTATTGTGTATTGTGTATGTGTGTATGTGTATTTGTGAGAGACTGAGCAAGTGTGTGTGTGTGTGCAAGAGGGTCATGGTGAGTGTGTGTTTGTGACTGGCTGAGCGAGTGTGTGTATGTGTCTGTGTATGTGTGATTGAGAGTGTGTGCCTATAAGTGTTTGTGAGATTGTGTGTGTGTGTGTGTGAGGGTAAGTGTGTAAGTAAGATGGTCAGAGTTAGTGTGTGTGTATTTGTGAGAGACTGAGCAAGTGTGTGTGTGTGTGTGTGTGTGTGTGTGTGTAAAGTAAGAGGGTCAGGGTGAGTGTGTGTTTGTGACTGGCTGAGCGAGTGTGTGTATGTGTCTGTGTATGTGTGATTGGGAGTGTGTGTCTATAAGTGTTTGTGAGATTGTGTGTGTGTGTGTGTGAGGGTAAGTGTGTAAGTAAGATGGTCAGAGTGAGTGTGTGTGTATTTGTGAGAGAGCGACTGAACAATTTGTTGTGTTTGTGTGTGTGTGTGTGTGTGTGTGTGTGTGTGTGTGTGTGTGTGTGTGTGTGTGTGTGTGTAAGAGGGTCAGGGTGAGTGTGTGTTTTTGAGATGGTGGCCGGTGTGTGGTGTGTGTGTGGTTGTGTGTGTGTGGGTGTGTGTGTGTGTGTGTGTGTGTGTGTGGAGAATTTGTTTGTATGACGGGTTGATGTGTGGTGTGTGTGTGTGTGTGTGTGTGTTTGTGTGTGTGTGTGTGTGTGTGTGTGTGTGTGTGTGTGTGTGTGTGTGTGTGTGTGTGCGCGAGCAAGTTCATGTGAGAGTGAATGTGTGTAAAAGTGTGTGTGGAGTCTGGAGAAATCATCTTCACATTTGGAATATTTCGTGTGTGTGTGGTGTGGGGGGGTGTGTGTGTGTGTGTGTGTGTGTGTGTGTGTGTGTGTGTGTGTGTGTGTGTGTGTGTGTGTGTGTGTGTGTGTGTGTGTGTGTGTGTGTGTGTCGAGTACAGTCTGGAATTAAGCAAGATTAAGCAACTTGTCCAGCTCATCAGAGACAAACAGACAGGGGGTCTCGCACAGGCCGAGGGATGTGTGTGTGTGTGTGTGTGTGTGTGTGTGTGTGTGTGTGTGTGTGTGTGTGTGTGTGTGAATGATATAAGGACTAGTCCACACTGAATCTCCCTCTAAATCTAACTCTGTGTGTGTTTACTGAAACCCGGCGTGTCTCGTTTCAGAGCCGCTCCCTGATCTTCCGTAGCACTGAAATCTGTCTTACATGTTTACACCCCTGACCTCGCCTCTCTTCTCCAGGTGTGTTGAAGAGGAACAACTCCAGGCTGATGGAGGAGATCAGCAAGCTTCAGCAGGAGCTCCAGGGCTCGGAAAGCTGCAAGTACGCGTCGGATTTCTCCACTTCTGGCACGGAGACGCCGGAACAAGGTGAGTTCACACGTCCATAACGGGTCTCGAACAGGTTCCACCTGAAACGCGTGTAGTACGGCTGCGAGGAGCCATACGAGGAGTGATGGGTGTGTCCCAAGTGAGATCACCAGTCTCTCACACAATGCTCAGTTTTTTTTTCAACGGAAATGTTTTACACTCGAGAAAAGTGATGAAGTAACGAAAATAGTCGACCAAGATCTATTAAAAAAAAATAGCGATAGTGTGTGAACGTAGCGTGATGTGAATGCAGGCTCACATCACATGCAGGTTCACTTCTGCATGGTGTGAACGCTGTAGCCGACGCCGTCGTGAGCGTTTATACTTCTGCAGTGACTACTCCCAAACACTAGTTGGCGGTGTTGACTTTCTTCGTTGGTGCTGTAGCAACAATGGTGATGGCAGGAATTAGCGGACACGCTTTGTAAAATGCGAAATAGAGGTGTGAATATGTTGTGTGTGTGTGTGTGTGTGTGTGTGTGTGTGTGTGTGTGTGTGTGTGTGTGTGTGTGTGTGTGTGTGTGTGTGTGTGTGTGTGTGTAGTGTCACGGTCCCAGACGGTTGTAATAGTCTTGTCTCCAGACGATGGGAAGCTCAGTATCGTTCAGGCAGCGCAGCAGTTTTGTAAAGCAGTGGAGCAGAAACAGAGCACATCCAAAGACATCAACGTCCCTGTGCTGGATTCCTTACTGAGGGGTAACACTGCACTATACACCAACATTCACTCATTACTACTGTACTACTCACTCATTCATTCACTCACTCACTCACTCACCCTCCATTCCACTCATACCCTACCTTTCCACACTCATTCACTCACTCATTTATCCACTCACTCACCCATCCAACCATTTATCTACCCACTCACTCAGCTATGTATCCACTCACTCACCCATCCAACCATTTATCTACTCACTCACTCACTCATCCATTTATCCACTCACTCATCCATCCATTTATCCACTCACTCACCTCACCCAACCATTCACTATCCACTCACTCACCCATCCAACCATTTATCTA
This sequence comes from Kryptopterus vitreolus, assembly GCA_030449085.1. Taxonomy (NCBI): domain Eukaryota; kingdom Metazoa; phylum Chordata; class Actinopteri; order Siluriformes; family Siluridae; genus Kryptopterus; species Kryptopterus vitreolus. Next base: position 31,300,331 of record JACRUU010000007.1, on the reverse strand, counting down.
CTCACTCACTTACTCACCCACCCATCCATTTATCCACTCACTCACTCATCCAACCATTTATCTACTCATTCACTCACTCATTTATCCACTCTCTCACTCATCCATCCATTTATCCACTCACTCACCCACTCATTTATCCACTCACTCATCCATCCATTTATCCACTCACTCACCCACCCACCCATTTATCCACTCACTCACTCATCCAACCATTTATCCACCACACCACCACTCATTTATCCACTCACTCATCCACCCCATTTATCTACTCATTCACTCACTCATTTATCCACTCTCACTCATCCATCCATTTATCCATCACTCACACCTCCATTTATCCACTCACTCACCCACTCATTTATCCACCACTATCCACCATCCACTCACTCACCACCTTTCTCCAGCCCCTCATCACCCACCATTTATCGCTCACTCATCCAACCATTTATCTACTCATTCACTCACTCATTTATCCACTCTCTCACTCATCCATCCATTTATCCACTCACTCACACACCCAACCATTTATCCACTCATTCACTCACCTCATTTATTCTCTCACTCACCCATCCATTTATCCACTCACTCACTCATCCAACCATTTATCCACTCACTCACTTTATCCACTCACTCACTCATCCAACCATTTATCTACTCATTCACTCACTCATTTATCCACTCTCTCACTCATCCAACCATTTATCCACTCATTCACTAACTCGTTTATCCACTCTCTCACTCACTCACCCATCCATTTATCCACTCACTCACTCATTCTCACTCACTCCATCCATTTATCGACTCACTCCCAACCATTTATCCACTCATTCACTAACTCACATTTATCCACATTCACCACTCTCACTCACTCCCATCCATTCACTATCCACTCACTCACTCACTCACTCATCCAACCATTTATCTATTCATTCATTCACTCACTCATTTATCCACTCTCTCACTCATCCATCCATTTATCCACTCACTCACCCACCCAACCATTTATCCACTCACTCATTCACTCACTCACTCCCCTATTTATCCACTCACTCATTCACTCACTCACCCAGTCCCGCATTTATCCACTCACCCGCTCCCCCATTTATCCATGCATTCACTAACTCCTCCATTTATCCACTCACTCATTTATCCACTCACTCCGCCATTTATCCACTCACTCATTCACGCCTCCATTTATCCACTCACATTTATCCACTCATTCACTCACTCACTAACTCCCCCTTTATCTACTCACTCATTCACTCACTCACTCATCCATTTATCTATTCACATTTATCCACTCACTCACTCCTCCATTTATCCACTCATTCACTTACTCACACCCCAATTTATCCACTCACTCATTCACTCACTCACTCACTCCCCCATTTTTCCTTTCACTCACTCACCTGCACATTTATCCATTCACTTCCTCACTCACTCATTCATTCTCTCACCAATTTATCCGTTCTCTCACTCACCCACTCTCACACACCTCCCTATTTACACACTACATTCACTCCCTTACTCACTCACTCGCTGCGTTTTTCTCCCCCCTCTCGTTTTCAGAGTCAAAGAATATCCCAGACCCTGAGCTGGTGCTGAAGTTTGGCTCAGTGGAGAGTACGCTCGGCTTCTTGCCCTGGCACATCAGACTGTCAGAGTTCATGTGAGTATCACACAAAGACCACGCCTTGAAACCCAAACCCTAAACCGCACGCGTATCTCTGTTCTGAAAATGTAACGGGAAACGTAAAGGAAAGTTGGAATATCAAAACATTTATAACCCTGACCCAAGTAGTGAGTAGGTTGAAATGTGTGAATACACACTTTATTGGGACCTACATTTGCCATATGCAGTTTCCACAAAATTCAATTCAAGGCACGTGTGTGTGTGTGTGTGTGTGTGTGTGTGAGAGTGTGTGTGTATAGTGCCATATAGAAATCCAAACTAGAAGCCCTTTTTAGAAAAAAAAAGTTTTTAGGATCCTCTCCTCTGAACCAGATCACTGGCATTTCCCCAAATAACCACACGATGGCGATGTTTTACCTTTTTTCAGCATCTTCAGACCTAGTAAAATTCAAATTTCACTGGTGACCCAATTCTAAGAGTTCTCATTCATTCATTCATTCATTCAACTTCTACCGCTTACCTCGGGTCACGGGGAGTCTGTGCCTATCTCAGGCGTCTATGGGCATTAAGGCAGGATACACCCTGGATGGAATGCCAACCCATCACAGGACACACAAACTCATAATATAATATAATAATATAATATTATCCTTTATTGGTCAAGTATACATTACAGCACAGTGAAATTCTTTTCTTCGCATATCCCAGCTTGTTGTTTGGTAGTTGGGGTCAGAGCACAGGGTCAGCCATGATATGGCGCCCCCGGAGCACAGATGATTAAGGGTCTTGCTCAAGGACCCAAGCGCGGCAGCTTGGCCATATACCGGGGCTCGAACCCGGATCTTTCAATCAGCAGCCCAGTGCCTTAGACCACTGAGCCACACCCCCTCCCATATTCACACACACGGGACAATTTTTGCCAATCAACCTACCGTGCATGTTCTTGGACCGGTGGAGGAAACCGGAGAACCCGGAGAAAGACCCCCTGAGGCACGGGGAGAACATGCAAACTCCACACACACATGGCCGAGACGGGAATCGAACCCGGACCCTGGTGGTGTGAGGCGAACGTGCTAACTCACTAAACCACCGTGCCCCTAAAACATAGTATCATTTTCTGCTATTATAACCTCCATTCTACTATACCAGAGGTGTTCAATAAGGCCTTCCACTCCAGACCATGTAAATAACAGGAGCGTGGTCATGATGGAAGAGGCTTCTGAAGTTGAAATGAAGGGGAAAATTTCATACTATAGTATCAAAAGACCTCCAGCTTCCTTTTAAGTGTGTGTGTGTGTGTGTGTGTGTGTGTGTGTGGGTGTGTGTGTGTCCCATGCAGCTCTTTGCCCTCCCACAAAGACGTCACCTACGACGACTTCCTCTACGCTCTTCGGCGTTACGGGTCCTGCGAGCAGCGCCTGGGAAAGTGAAACGGTTCTTCTGGGCGGAGGGGAGAAAATAAATAAATAAATAACCCTCACCCCTGACTGAAGGAATCCACGAGAGAGACGTCTTCGTTCTTTTTCTCTCTCTCTTTCTCTCTCCCTCTCTCTCTCTCTCTCTCTCTCTCTCTCTCTCTATGTTTACAAACCATGCAGCTGAGCATCAGCATCCCGACGCCGCATGAGCGAATCACATTCATGTCTCGTTCGCACACACACACACACACGGCCCGGTTCTGACTCTGTACAACAAGGCTCTGTGTGAGTGAATGAGGTCGGTGTGTGTTGTGTGTGTGTGTGGTGTGTGTGTGTGTGTGTGTGTGTGTGTGTGTGTGTGTGTGTGTGTGTGTGTGTGTGCTCGAGGGCCTTCCTTGCTGCTGCGTGTTCACAGAGCAGAGCTTCCTGTCCATCCGTGAGCAGCTCGTGAGACGCGGTTAGCAATACGGTGTAAATCCAGCGTCGCACTTCGTCCCCGTTTCGTGTGTGTGTGTGTGTGTGTGTGTGTGTGTGTGTGGTGTGTGTGTGTGAGAAAACGATGCAGCGCGGGCCGCCGAGTCAAGCAGCACAGTGCACTGACGAACAGGAACATAACGGCAGCATCTCAGCAGCATGCGCCACAAAGGAACCTCAACGATGATCTACTGCAGATGACGTGATACGAGAGCGAGCATGCTAAGTGTTTTAAATGGGAACGTGTGTGTGTGTGTGTGTGTGTGTGTGTGTGTGTGTGTGTGTGTGTGTGTGTGTGTGTGTGTGTGTGTGTGCGTGCGTGTGTGTGTGTGTGAGTTCGCTACTAAGGCCATTGATTGTACTTGACTTTGGTTTACAAAATTGTTTGTGATCATATATTGTGTGTGTGAGCGCGTGTGTGCGCGTGCGTGTGTGTGTGTGTGGGTGGGTGGGTGTGTGTGTGTGTGTGTGTTTTTTTTTAAGGCAAATCAATATTTCCACTGACATGTTCCGTCCAGCAGGGGTCGTTTTTCCCCCCCTTATAATATATATATTTTTTTTTTCTCCCCCTAATAATAATAATAATAATAATTATTATTATTATTATTATTGTTGTTATTATTATTATTGTTGTTATTATTATTTTTAAACCCCCTTATAAATGTGGCACACATGTATTCCTGAATGCTCCACTTCAAGAACAAACAATCATAAGTTATAATGCAGATTCCCAGCCTCTGTCATTCTTTTGTTGTTGTTGTTGTTTTTTGTTTTTTTTGCATTAACAATGATCACATCCCGGAAAACCTCCACCCCACCCGGTCACGCTTTCTTTGTGGCGTCACCTGATCTGAGAACAGCCCACGTCTGCTGCGCAGAGCTTCACACCGTAACGCTAACCTCGGAGTCTCGCAGAAACCCGAGTATTTTACTGTTTTGTCGGAAGTCTTAAAGCCAGCAGTGTATTTATTAGTCAGTGGATGGTTGTATACGAGGGTTGATGTTATAGCGTCTAGTGTGAATGCTTAATAAATGTTATTGAAATCCTGTTCAGATCATTTGTTTTGTATATCGCCTTTAAACACATTCAGCGTTGACTTCAAAATGCTCGCTTGTTCAGAGAGACGAGTGTTTAGACGCCAAAATGCTTGTTTTTGGATTTTTTCCGCAGGGGGCGGGGCCAGTGACGCACGACAACATCAAATTATCCAGCGTCCGACTCCCGTTGATGTGCCGAGCGTTTAGACATGTCACATGACCCTGTGTCCGAGTTTCGCTGATTTTTCACATTTGCGGCCACGTGACGCCATGCGGCAATCATATGTTCGCAACCTACTCCATCTCACCTACGAGTGGATACGTCAAATGTGCATTTCGGCCGAACAGCAGCGAGTCAGATTTCCCCGATTCATTCTCTATGGGGTTGGAAAGTTGCAGATTTCCCGAAATTCCGAACAGGTGTGGGGTTTGGGACGTATATGATCGTGATCCACTCCGGACCCCCTACGAGTGGATATGCCCATATGTGCATGTCGGACGCTCACAGGATGAACTGTGATGCACGAAATTTGAGCACCATTTATTTTATATGGGAAAAAATTGGCCCCGGGGTTCGGAATTCCGCAGGGAGATTCCTTATAAAAGTAATAGCGCGCCGCACGATATGAGGTACGATTTGTGACGATGGTGTGAGGGGTGCCATTACTTTTAAAAGGAATCGCCCCGCGGAATTCCGAACCCGGGGCCAAAAAGCGAAAAATTTTTAGGGGGTTTCTGGGTCCGGAGTGGATCACGATCATATACCTCCCGAACCCCACACCCGTTTGGAATTTCGGGAAATCCACGACATTCCCGGCCCCATAGAGGATGAATGGGGAAATTTGTCGCTCCGCTGTTCGTCCCGATTTGATGCTCATTTGACATGTCCACTCGTAGGTGAGATGGAATAGATCGCGATCATATGACTCTCGAACCCACTCGGAATTCCGGGAATTCCGAGTCGCTCCGGGCCATACACATGAATGGGGAACATTTTGACGCTCTGCTGTTCAGCTGTATCAACGTATCCACTCGTCCAGGGCGGCAACGACATTGCACTGATATGACACTCGATTCCGAAAACCACAGAGAATTATGGGTTATCGGGGCAAATGTTTTCTTTTTGGGGCCTGGGATGAATTTTTACCATAGAAAAGGAATATTCATTCATTCATCTTCTACCGTTTTATCCGATCTTCCCTCGGGTCACGGGGAGTCTGTGCCTATCTCAGGCGTCTATGGGTATTAATGCAGGATACACCCTGGATGGAATGCCAACCCATCGCAGGACACACACACACACACACACACATAGTGAGAATTTTCCAAGGTGCCAATCAACGTACCGTGCATGTTTTTGGACCGGGGGAGGAAATCGGAGAACCCGGAGAAAAAACCCCCTGAGGCACGGGGGGGGTAGAACATGCAAACTCCACACACACATGGCCGAGACGGGAATCGAACCCGGACCCTGGAGGTGTGAGGTGAACGTGCTGACCACTAAACCACCGTGCCCCTAGAAAATGAATATCAACGCTAAATATTAAATGGACAGGCTCTAAAGGGTCACTCCCAGAGCCGAGGTTTGCATCGGGAAGCGTCCCGTGTCTAATGATCTAAAAGTTTGTCCCTTGAAGGTAAGTTTGTCCCTTTAAAATAGGTTGGTAGCGGTAAGTTTGTCCCTGCCTGGGACACGGGGTCACGGTCACGCTGGAACAACTTTGGGCCTCCTAATTATAGTAAAGGAATAATTGCATGCACCCACATCCAAAAGACATCCTGTATTAAATTCTGTTCCTCCAGTTTGGTGCTAACAGTCTGCTTATGATTGTTGATACAGGATATGGGATGGAATTATTATTATAATTCATTCATTCATTCATCTTCTACCGCTTTATCCGATCTTCCCTCGGGTCACGGGGAGTCTGTGCCTATCTCAGGCGTCTATGGGCATTAAGGCAGGATACACCCTGGATGGAATGCCAACCCATCGCAGGACACACACACATTAGACACATACACTAGGGACAAT
>JACRUU010000007.1:31286236-31288736 GCA_030449085.1 Kryptopterus vitreolus | reverse complement strand
AAACGCAAAAATTAACAACAACAAAAAAAACACTAATGTAACTTTATTTTAATCTGTTTTATTAATAAGTAAACATACAATTGAAACATGAATATTCTACACACACACACACACACACACACACACACATATATATATATATACACAAATACATATACATACATATACATATAGCAGAAAAGAGGGAGAAAGGCAGGAGAAAGGAGAGAGAAATGCGGGAGAAAGGCAGGAGAAAGGAGGGAGAAAGGCAGGAGAAAGACAGAAGAACGGCAGGAGAAATGAGAGAAATGCGGGAGAATGGAGGGAGAAAGGAGGGTTAAATGCAAGAGAAAGGAGGGAGAAATTCAGGAGAAAGGAGGGAGAAATGCGGAAGAATGGAGGGAGAAAGGCATTATAAAGGAGGGAGAATGGAGGGAGAAAGGAGGGAGAAAGGAGGGAGAATGGAGGAGAAAGAGGGAGAAATGTGGAGGGAGAAAGGAGGGAGACAGGAGAGAAAGAGGGAGAAAGGAAAAAGAGGAAGAAAGGAGGGAGAAAGGAGGAAGAAAAGAGGGAGAAAGGGAGAAAGGGGAGAAAGGAGGGAGAAAGGAGGGAGAAAGGAGGGAGAAAGGAGGGAGAAAGGAGGGAGAAAGGAGGGAGAATGGAGGGAGAAAGGAGGGAGAATGGAGGGAGAATGGAGGGAGAAAGGAGGGAGAATGGAGGGAGAAAGGAGGGAGAAAGGTGGGAGAATGGAGGGAGAAAGGAGGGAGAAAGGAGGAAAAAAGGCTGGAGAAAGGCGGGAGAAAGGAGGGAGAAAGGAGGGAGAAAGGAGGGAGAAAGGAGGGAGAAAGGAGAAAGAAAGGAGGGAGAAAGGAGGAAGAAAAGGAGGGAGAAAGGAGAAAGGAGGAAAGGAGGGAGAAAGGAGGAAGAAAGGAGGAAGAAAGGAGGGAGAAAGGAGGGAGAAAGGAGGGAGAAAGGCATTATAAAGGAGGGAGAAAGGAGGGAGAATGGAGGGAGAAAGGAGGGAGAAAGGAGGGAGAAAGGCATTATAAAGGAGGGAGAAAGGAGGGAGAAAGGAGGGAGAAAGGAGGGAGAATGGAGGGAGAAAGGAGGGAGAAAGGAGGGAGAAAGGAGGGAGAATGGAGGGAGAAAGGAGGGAGAAAGGAGGGAGAAAGGAGGGAGAAAGGCGGGAGAAAGGAGGAGGGAGAAAGGGAGGAGGGAGAAAAGGAGGAGGGAGAAAGGAGAAAGAAAGGAGGGAGAAAGGAGGAAGAAAAGAGGGAGAAGGAGGAGAAAGGAGGGGAAGAAAGGAGGGAGAAAGGAGGGAGAGAATGGAGGGAGAATGGAGGGAGAAAGGAGGGAGAAAGGAGGGAGAATGGAGGGAGAATGGAGGGAGAAAGGAGGGAGAAAGGAGGGAGAAGCTCATTGCAGACGCTGAGTGGAAAATTCATACACTTCTTTATGCGATTGTGATGTAAGAGGAAAATTGAAACCCTTCATCACCAGCATGGAGCCGAGTGATTAAAAGTTTGTGCCCCCTCATTCTCCGTCAGCCCTCAGACCGGAGAGAAAATCTCTGGTGTGTTTATGCAAAACAGGACTCCTTTATCGATGTCAGGGTGTAATTATAGAACACACTCCATACTTTCTCAGCACACTTTTCAAGCAATCCTCCGGTTTTGGAAATTAATGGCACCCTGATGCATCGTTGCGTCTCGATGAGTGGGTGGCGTTCGAAAACGTTTCACTCGGCAGCACGATTCTGCGGGAAAAGTCTGCATATTTACTTATTATGCTTTTTTTTATTATATACATTATATATATACATATATGGAATGTAAATATGTACATACATATACTTTGCATTACATTTTATCGATTGAAGCAACAGTTATTAAATTTTATTGTACATATTTTTTATTGTATTTTTTTTTACATTACATTTACGAGTATAACGTTCGGGAGAGAACCTACATTCACACATTCATGAGGTTTTCTGTACATTAAATAGAATTACACACACAGTCAGTTCAGAGTTTCTTTTTTCGCACAGACAATAAAAATCTATATATACACTAAAAATATATATACAATAATAATCTATATACACCAAAAATCTATATGTAATAAAAATGTATATACAATAAAAACATACATACAGTAAAAATCTACATCCACTAAAAATCTAAATGCAATGATATATATATATATATATATATATATATATATATATATATATATATAATAAAAATCTATATGGAATAAAAATCTATATAAAATAAAAATCTATATGTAATAGAAATCTATGTACAATAAAAATCTATATATACACTAAAAATATATATACAATAATAATCTATATACACCAAAAATCTATATGTAATAAAAATGTATATACAATAAAAACATACATACAGTAAAAATCTACATCCACTAAAAATCTAAATGCATATATATATATATATATATATATATATATATATATATATATATATATATATATAATAAAAAAATCTATATGGAATAA
>JACRUU010000007.1:31248736-31273736 GCA_030449085.1 Kryptopterus vitreolus | reverse complement strand
CCCTTTGAGGGTCACCATAATGCTGATGTTTAACTTTAAAGCAGCATAGACAGCATGGATTCTAAGGCAACCAGACACCTTGAGGGCCACATAAAATAACCTGGTTCGGCCTTGACTTTTCCCCATGTGTTATAGAGTGTCTATAACAGATACTAGCTGTGTAGTATAATATTCATTCATTCATCTTCTACCACTTTATCCGATCTTAACCTCGGGTCACGGGGAGTCTGTGTCTATCTCAGGCGTCTATGGGCTTTAAGGGAGGATACACCCTGGATGGAATGCCAACCCATCACAGGACACACACACACACACACACACATTCATACACTACGGACAATTTTCCAAGGTGCCAATCAACCTACCGTGCATGTTTTTGGACCGGGAGGAAACCTGGAAAACTTCTTGCTAATTTCAATGTTACTTTGTTTAGTGTTTGTTTTAAGTGTAAAATATGGTGCGTGGCTCCTTTAAGAATTGTGTTCCGGTTGCTATTCCATATAAACTGGTGTTTAGGTTATACGGAAGCGCTTTATTGCGTTCAGTAAAAATGCGCTTTATTGCGTAATACGCATTTGGGAATGCGATGCGCTTGCGTAAGGTTCCATACGGTAATATACACTAATATAGTGAGGAGATCGTACCTGTTGTTTTTTGTTGTTTGTATTCCGTTCATTCGCCAACACAACGCAGAGTGAAGGAGCAGATCACTCACGTAGTAATGCACACTGAAAACGCAAAGTGAATTTGCGTTAAAAACGTGCAAAATTTTTACTACTTTAAACCAATATGGTGTAACCTGATGATATTAGAGTATATCTTACAAATGCCTAAAAATTGTATTTACTACGGCAAGCAATAGGAATAACGCCCGGTGCTAACTTCATTACACACTGAGCGCTAACATGCATTACTTCCTGGCCCCGGCGTATTACGGCTGCGATGGTGGTCCACCCCCTCCCCCCGAGGAACCGCCATGATATCTTTTTAACTTCTTTAAACCCGCTATACAGAACAGGGGATAACCATCTGTAATGTACTCTAAAGGAAAAGCAATGACACGGCTCTTTAATGCCGCGTAATGACTCGCCATTACCGCCGCTTCTATAATAAAACGCGTGGATGTAGTAAAGGAAAGGAAAGTCTGTTTTTTTTTTCTTTCTATACGTAATAAAATGTTTATGAAAACAGAGTAGAAGCGTTTACGTACCCTTAACTGCATTCCGTTTATGAGGATAATTGCATGTTTACAGTGTGGAGATTTGCGCTCATGGACACGTTACCAGTGGCGAACTTTACTTTACTCGCTCACGTGAATACAGAGTCTCTGTTTACATTCCGGAGCACGGTGGCATAGCACGTTCACCTCACACCGCCAGGGTTTGGGTTCGATTCCCGTCTTGGCCATGTGTGTGTGGAGTTTGCATGTTCTCCCCGTGCCTCAGGGGGTTTTTCTCTGGGTTCTACTAGGTTGATTGGCACCTTGGGAAATTGTCCCTAGTGTATGAATGTGTGTGTGTGTGTGTGTGCCCTGTGATGGGTTGGCATTCCATCCAGGGTGTATCCTGCCTTAATGCCCATAGACGCCTGAGATAGGCACAGACTCCCCGTGACCCGAGGGAAGATCGGATAAAGCGATAGAAGATGAATGTTTACATTTCCTTCCTGTCAGGTTAAAAAAAGAAAAGAAAAGAAAAGAAAAGAAAGATCGGAAGTTCGCGGGTTCAAATCCCACCATCACCAAGCTGCCATTAGTGGACCTTTGAGTAAGGCCCTTAACCCTGAGGTGTGTCTGGACGTGCTAACCGCTAAACCACCGTGCCCCCCCCTCCTGTAGTAAGCGAGATCTGTTACTGATTTGTCACATGATGCAGCTACTTTAATTTAGCAAAACAATACTTTTCTAGGGGCACGGTGGCTTAGCACGTTCGCTTTGCACCTTCAGGGTGCGGGTTCAATTCCCGTCTCGACCATGTGTGTGTGGAGTTTGCATGTTCTCCCTGTGCCTCAGGGGGTTTTTCTCCGGGTTCTCCGGTTTCCTCCCCCGGTCCAAAAAAAAAAAACATGCACGGTAGGTTGATTGGCACCTTGGAAAAATTGTCCCTAGTGTATGAATGTGTGTGTGTGTGTGTGTGTGTGTGTGTTCTGTGATTGGCATTCCATCCAGGGTGTATCCTGCCTTAATGCCCATAGACGCCTGAGATAGGCACAGACTCCCCGTGACCCGAGGGAAGATCGTATAAAGTGTCCTGTTATGAACATCTCCGCATCGGTTCATTGAATGTCATCACTTGTCAAGCTTTGAGTTCTATTAAACGTTTATTCCCTCGTCTTTAATTGATGTGTCGGACAGAAAAATCCTGTCTGTCACTAATTAAGGCAAGTGTTTGGCATCAGATCGACCAATAATTGACTCGCTGTTTAAAGGTCAAAGCTGAATCTCGTCAGAGCCAAACACGGACCAAACAATCAGACACGATTACAGCAAACACACTAAACATGTCTTTTCGTTCTCAATATATTCATATACAGTGAAATCCATCGAGTGACTTTTATTTCACATATACATTTACAGCGCAGTGAAACAACAAGATATCCCACCTTGTTTTGGAAGCTGGGGGTCAGCCTTGATACAGCGCCCCCTGGAGCACAGCGGGTTAAGAGCCTTGCTCAAGGACCCCTTGGGTGGCAGCTTGGTGATACCGGGGCTCGGACCCCCCAACCTTCTGATCAGTATCCCAGGGCCTTAAACCACCAAGCCACACCCCCAACTGTATAGTTGTTGTTTCATCAATAGTCATGTGACATCAATACTGACAACATGTCTGGACATTTTGTGCTTGTTTGGCAAAAGGACGTGTTTTTCTGAGGGGAACGAGAAAGGCGAATTTGGATGAAGCCCCCTCCCCCCCCCCCCCCCCACCCCCCCCCCCCCCCCCCCCCCACTGTATCCAAAATCACATTTTGTCTAAAGAAAATCAATTTAAATGACACATTAGCCAGATCTAGTATGTTACAGCGGGGATTTGGTTTGCTGAACGTCTGAAGTTACAAACCCGAACCATTTCTCATACGACTGATGAAGCTCCGCCCCTCTTGGAAACGAGCACTTCGGATTGGTCAGAGCGCCGCCATGCTGTATATCGTATTTCCCAAGCGTAATGCGGGGAAACTACGCAAGCTCGCTGTGTTAAACCGAGGTGAAATCGTATACAAACTCGAATAAATCCGATTAATCGCACAACGCTGTTTTAAAGGCTGTCAAATAAAGGATAACTTTGCTTTTGTTATGTTTGTCCAGGGGGGCACGGCGGCTTAGTGGTCAGGACGTTCGCCTCACACCTCCAGGGTCCGGGTTCGATTCCCGTCTCGGCCATGTGTGTGTGGAGTTTGTGCATGTTCTCCCCGTGCCACAGGGGGTTTTTCTCCGGGTTCTCCGGTTTCCTCCACGGTCCAAAAACATGCACGGTAGGTTGATTGGCACCTTGGGAAATTGTCCCTAGTGTGTGAATGTGTGTGTGTGTGTGCCCTGTGATGGGTTGGCATTCCATCCAGGGTGTATCCTGCCTTAATTCCCGTAGACGCCTGAGATAGACACAGACTCCCCGTGACCCGAGGGAAGATCGGATAAAGCGGTAGAAGATGAATGAATGTTTCTCTAGATGTAACTAATCTGATGTGTAAAATGTGTGTGTGTGTGTGTTTTATGTGTCCACTCCGTGGCACTCGGGTTTTAAAGGAAAACACAAGCATATTCCAGATCTAATCATTTCTCTTAAGCGATTTCATATAAAGCTGAAACGAAATTACTTATCATACCGCAGAACAGCGATCCATTCTTATATCATTATCCCTGCGCTTTATTAGATTCCTGTAGTGCCGGAGTGAAAATCTGACCAGGATTTTTATTGCGTGTAAATATTTATAGCGCGAAGGAAGAAAAGATTTCACGCGGCGCCAAACGCCAAGTCTATCCGATTTATCATTTATAAATCATCCGCTGTAATATTTCTCACATTACCGCTATCAGGAACGTTCGTTCGTCTGACAGGCGAGGCTGAAACGTGCGGCGCTTATATACCCGCGACATCGCAAACGTTGATCTAAGATCGCGTCAGGAACGTTTCAGTAACGTAACGCGCCACCGTCCGGTATTAAAAGCGCCGCGTGACTGCCGGCGAGCCTCGCTCAGATCTCACAGGACGATCTGGGGAACTGTAAGCGCGCCGGGAGAGAACGATTGAACATGCTATTAGGCAGAAACATACGGAGAGAAAAATAAAAGTATAGAGAGAGAGAAAGGATTCGTTCATTAAGGCAATAAGGTACGTTTTGTCTGCTTTTATCTGTAAAATGGACTTTTTACACACACAGATCACACACGTCAGGGCTCATGGTTCCGTTTGTCACTCTCTGGTCTTTTGTATTGTTTTATTGTTTATAATTGCGCTAATGAGGATGCGTTTCCCCTCTCAGGTTTCCTTCCTCGTATCTACGGGAGTCTACCGTCGCCCTGGACTCGCATAAATCATTTATACCTATATGTTTGTTCTAGAATTCCTACATTCTGTAAAGATGCTTAGAGAAAATGTTCATAGTGAAAAGCATCATAGAAATAAACTTGAACTTGAACTTGAAGGAGTGAGAGAGAGACTCTATAATTACTCTATATACTCTATAAGTACTCTATATACTGATATTATATATACCCTATAGGTACTCTATATACTCTATAGGTAATATATATACATATACTCTATATACCCTATAGGTACTCTATATACTTATATTATATATGCTCTATAGATACTCTATATGCGTATATTCTATATACTCTATAGATACTCTATGTACTTATACTCTATATACCCTATAGGTACTCTATATACTAGATACACTCTATATACTTATACTCTATATATCTATATACTCTATACTTATATTCGATATACTCTATAGGTACTCTATGTACTTATACTCTATATACCCTATAGGTACTCTCTCTCTCTCTCTCTCTCTCTCTCTCTATATATATATATATATATATATATATATACTCTATATGTTTATACTCTATATGCTCTATAGATTCTCTATATGCTTATACTCTATATACTCCATAGGTACTCTATATACTTATACTGTATATACTCTATATCTACTATATATATACTTATACTCTATATAATCTATAGGTACTCTATATACTTATATTCGATATACTATATAGGTACTCTATGTACTTACACTCTATATACTCTATAGGTACTCTATATACTTATACTGTATATACTCTATAGGTACTCTATATACTTATACTCTATATAATCTATAGGTACTCTATACTTATATTCGATATACTCTATAGGTACTCTATGTACTTATACTCTATATACTCTATAGGTACTCTATATACTTATACTGCATATACTCTATAGGTACTCTATATACTTATACTGCATATACTCTATAGGTACTCTATATACTTATACTATATAATCTATAGGTATATACTTATATTTATACTCTATAGGTACTCTATGTATATACTATATCTATAGGTACTCTATATACTTATACTGCATATACTCTATAGGTACTCTATATACTTATACTGCATATACTCTATAGGTACTCTATATACTTATACTGCATATACTCGACATACTTATATTCTATTCATATATATTCTGTTCATTTACTCAAAAGGGGGAGCAACACAATATTAGGCCGGTGGTCATAATGTTATGCCTTCATGCTACTACTGTCACCTGATTGGATAAACGACGCATGAATGATGCAGGTGTCCCTAATTACAATTCCATTCACGTTAATGGCCCTTGGCAGACGCCCGTATCCAGAGCTGCTTGCATTCGTCTCGTTCATAACACTGAGTAGGTGAGGGTTTAACTGTCTTGCTCAAGGGCCCAGAAGTGGCGTCTTTATGGTGCTCGGATTTGAACGGTCTAGTGCGGTCTAATCACTCACGCCTGCTCCATGTCACTCTTGATTAGCACAGGTATCTTCAAGGGTTGTGACGGTGAGGAAATTTACACACCGGTTCATGGACATGTGACAACACCGGGAATACAGATGATAATATCGGGGTTGGGGGGGCGTGGCTTCTCCGGCTTCTCCGGTTTTCTCCCCATTCCAAAAACATGCATGATATGTGGAAAAATTGTCCCTAGTGTATGGATGTGTGTGTGATTGTGATTGTGAGAGTGTGTGCACTGTGATGGGTTGGCTTTCCATCCTAAATTCCCATAGACGCCTGAGATAGACACAGACTCCCCGTGACCCGAGGGAAGATCGGATAAAGCGGTAGTAGGAATAGTGGGGAATGCGGGGGCGTTTAGGTAGAAGACGAATGAATGAATGAATGAATCTCCGTCAAGTATCCATCAAGGTGGAATTCCACCGTGGGCACGAAAGGGATGAGGAGATACAGTCGTTCATTGAATAGAATAGCCTTTATTGGTTATAAATATATATTACAACACATATCTCAGAGTGAGGAGGCACGGTGGCTTAGTGGTTAGCACGTTTGCCTCACACTGCCAGGGTCCGGGTTCGATTCCCGTCTCGGCCATGTGTGTGTGGAGTTTGCATGTTCTCCCCGTGCCTCAGGGGGTTTTTCTCCGGGTTCTCCGGTTTCCTCCCCCGGTCCAAAAACATGCACGGTAGGTTGATTGGCACCTTGGAAAATTGTCCCTAGTGTATGAATGTGTGTGTGTGTGTGTGTGTGTGTGTGTGTGTGTGCCCTGTGATGGTTTGGCATTCCATCCAGGGTGTATCCTGCCTTAATGCCCATAGACGCCTGAGAAAGGCACAGACTCCCCGTGACCCGAGGGAAGATCGGATATAGCGGTAGAAGATGAATGGATGAATGAATATCTGAGAGTGCAGAATCAGCCATGATAAGGTTATGGGTAAGGGTTTTGCTCAAGGGCCCAAGAGTGGGGGGCGATACCGGGGCGTATACACCGGACCTTCCAGTCTGGAACCCAGCATCTTAAACCACTGAGCTACAGTGTTTGTACCAGTTCTGGAAACATTGGACCAGAAGGTTCGTCCATCAGAGCACCGCCCAGTTTCCGTCTGTAGGCCATTGAGGAAGGGCTTTAACCGCTCCGTTGAAAGTTGCCCTGGATACGGGCGTCTCCCAAATGTACATGTAATAAAACCCCCAAAGGAACGAGTACACTGTGGTGTCTCCGAAAATTTCCTCTCTTGTTACCAAACTGTAATCTTTCCCATTTCACACTTGAATCCATTCCAGTCTTGTTAGCCGAGGCCAAAGGAAGCGCCATAAAAGCTAGCATAAAAGCTTAACCACTGAGTCATCGCTACCTTTTTAATAGCTATAAAAACCCCACGCCTGGCAACCTGCTAGACAATAAGCGGAATGTCTTGGTTTCATTGAAGGAAAGACGTGGCGAGGCTTTTGTGGGCCGTTCAGGAAGCCATTGATGCGCGGCAGCGTAATTCCCGCGGCACGCGTCTTCACCTCACAAAGCGCCTGTTCATCTTTTTATTCGCCTTTTTAAAAAAAAAAAAAAAAAAAAAAACCTTACGGGTTTTATGAGGCACACGAAGAATGGCTACATGGTTCCGTTAATATCGTCCGTACATAATTAGAAAAATCGCATTGTAAAGGGTCACATGGGACTTACCTCATGCCTTGTCACAGTGTGTGGAAATGAGACTTTTATTTATTTTTTATTTTATTTATTTGAGATATCGCATTGAAATACATATACAGTGTGTTCAAAAAGTTTCTCCACAGTCTCTGTGTAGAGGACGTCACTTATTAAATCTTGCACAGTATAGTGCCCTCACAACTCACGTGACCCACAGATATATATATATTATATATATATATATATATATATATATATATATATATATATATATATATACAGTGGGTCCCGGGTCCTCGGGTTAAGGCCGTTCTTAAGTCGTAGGGAGCGACGCCGTCTTCTTCGCCCTACAACCACAACAAAGTGTATTCTTCCGCCGTGCGCCTGAAACTAGTTTGCGTTTATTTACGTCGCTAATGATGTTTACGATGCTAAACCGCGTAAGACGGAATGACACGTAATATTATTTTTTTATATTTTTCGTTCGTAACCACGAAACAGCATAAGTCGAAACCGGCGTAACCGGACTCATTCATTCATTCATCTTCTACCGCTTTATCCGATTCTTCCCTCGGGTCACGGGGAGTCTGTGTCTATCTCAGGCGTCTATGGGCATTAAGGCAGGATACACCCTGGATGGAATGCCAACCCATCGCAGGGCACACACACACACTCACTCACACACACACACACACACACATTCATACACTAGGGACAATTTTCCAAGGTGCCAATCAACCTACTGTGCATGTTTTTGGACCGGGGAGGAAACCGGAGAACCCAGGAGAAAAAACCCCCTGAGGCACGGGGAGAACATGCAAACTCCACACACACACATGGCCGAGACGGGAATCGAACCCGGATCCTGGCGGTGTGAGGCGGGTATGTGAGGAGAACGTGCTAACCACTAAGCCACCGTGCCCCCGTAACCGGACTCCCTGATATATATAATATTTTTTTAATATATACATTTTATATATATATAGATATATATATATATATATATAGTATATTATATATATATAATATTTTATGATCGCAGAATTATAAAGCCGATAAAGGTTTTATAAGTAACTTCATAACGACACAGAGCAGTGTCATGTGATCACGTGATCATGTAAATCAACAGAGGCTAGTGGAGGAGAAGAAGACTTTTTAATTTTTAGACTTTTAAAGTGGATTTAAATGCGCCTTATTATTATAAACTTATTTATGGGATCATTTGTTTACTGTAACGTTTCTTCTCATGGAAATGGAAAGCGAATTATTTGTTCCCCTCCCCCTTTTTTCAAATGAAAAGATAAAACGGCCCAAAACCTTCCTCCACTTTTTCATTCTGCATCCTCCTCTAGCTTTCCACAGCACTGGAAGGTTATTGGGTGATGCGTCAGTAATACATTCCCATATTTAGTTACGTGGACTGAACCAATCATCAAGGCACATTAAACAATTTACTCGTGGAATCGCCCTTGTTTACATGTGGTGTTGGAAAGCGGTATCTCAATGGTGCTACCGATCAGTAGGTTGTGGGTTCAAGCCCCATCGCTGCCCAGCATTGTTGTGGGATCTACTGTACGACTCAAGAATTGCCCTAATGTACACAAGTAAATGAATGGGTCAGAGTGGAAGACCTTGGTCTATAGATCTCTGGTCTCAACCCTATAGGACACCTTTGTGATGAATTGGAACTGGGACTGGGACGACCTGAAGCAAATGGAGACCAAATGTGGAATGGGATGTTCATCTCCATTTACAGCATTTTGGCGGACGCCCTTATCCACTTACAACTGAGCAGTTGAGGATGAAGGGCCTTGCTCAAGGGCCCACTTGTGGTAGCTTGGTGGTGGTGGGGTTTGAACCTTCCGGTCACGCTACCCCCTCCCAAAGTAACTCCAAAGTACATAATGTTAGAGGAAGCGGTAGCTCACAGGTTAAGGCTCTGGGTTCAGGTGGTTGGGGGTTCAAATCCACATCTTGCCCTGCTGCCACTTTTGGGGCCCTTGAGTAAGGCCCTTAACCCTTTGCGCTATAAGGGGTGCTATATCATATCTAGGAAGTATGAATTTCACAAGAACCTTTCTTTCGTTCTCTTATGGTTCTCCTTCGTTTGGAGGTGGTATAGCTCTGGACCGAAAGATCATGGGTTCAAACCCCACCACCACCACCACCACCACCACCAAGCTGCCACTAGTGGGTCCTTGAGCAAGGCCCTCAGTTGTATGTGGCTCTGGATAAGAGCGTCTGCCAAATGCCGTAGATGTAAATGGTATCCCATCCCTTGTCGGTGTGTTATATGCTAATGAGGCCATAAATAAGGCGTCCAATAGGGAGGAAGTTAAATATCGTCAGTGAAGAATGTAACAGCCCTGTGATTACGCGTCTTCGTTAAGTGAGCCTGATTCTCCGCCTGACGGATTGGCGAGATCTAGGAGAAGAAGGCATCAAAGAGGGGAATGGGAGGGGGTTTTGGGATGGGGTTGGTGGGGGGGGGGGGGGGCGGTGCAGTTGGGGGGGGGCAGTTAGGGGGGTCTGATATCAGTTTAGTCCCGAGTCGCGTTTCTGCTCACGGGGAGAGATATTATTCAGACTGCGGGCTGTTTAATCATCGGCGGTAATTAGGAATCCAGTCAGAAGGACTCATACGGCTCGACTCAGCAGGGGACGAGCCGCAATTAAGTTTCGCCGCTCCGTCTTCATAGCGAAATCCTCGCGGCTTTAACGAGCCGCGCCGCTTTGTTTGCATCTTAACGCGTAACCATAAGACGTTTATAAGCAATTTCGTTCCGAGCGCCTTAATCAGGCTCGCTTCACCGTTCGCTTTTCACCGCCACCATTTGTTTCTCTTTTAAAAGTAGAATGCACAATCTGAGGCGTGTAAACACCTTGAGGTCATTTCTGCTCCGATGTTCCTTTCAGTGCGGGACTAGTAATTAGCAAGTAATTATCAGACTCTCCGTGAGCTGAGTCAGGTGTGTCGGATCGGGGGAAGAGTCAACACGGTGCTGTTTATTTATTTATTTTATTAATTTACACTCCGCCGTTATTAGAACGCTATATGGACGATGACATGGTATATGGACGTGGAGGTCATTTTGACATATAGTGATGGATAGACGATAATAATAATAATAATAATTCATTCATTCATTCATTCATCTTCTACCGCTTTATCCGATCTTTCCTCGGGTCACGGGGAGCCTGTGCCTATCTCAGGCGTCTATGGGCATTACGGAAGTATACACCCTGGATGGAATGCCAACCCATCGCAGGACACACACACACATTCACACACACATTCATACACTAGGGACAATTTTCCAAGGTGCCAATCAATAATTATGTATTATTAATGGCACGGTGGTTTAGTGGTTAGCACGTTTGCCTCACACCTCCAGGGTCCGGGTTCGATTCCCGTCTCGGCCATGTGTGTGTGGAGTTTGTGCATGTTCTCCCCGTGCCTCAGGGGGGTTTTCTCCGGGTTCTCCGGTTTCCTCCCCCGGTCCAAAAAACATGCACGGTAGGTTGATTGGCACCTTGGAAAATTGTCCCTAGTGTATGAATGTGTGTGTGTGTGTGTGTGTGTGTCCTGTAATGGGTTGGCATTCCATCCATGGTGTATCCTGCCTTAATGCCCATAGACGATACTGTGATTCCCCGATTTGATCCACTGTGAGCCTGAACTTACTGTCTCGATCCTGGCCTTCCGGAGTCCTTCCATTTTCAAACCACCGTGTCGGGAGCAAGACGCCTCCAGTCGCTGTGTGAAGATTCCCCGAGACGATGTTCCAGCCCTAAATTTCCCTGTGTGCCAAAGAGTGACGTAAAGCCGAGGCTCGTCAGCAAATAATCAGGGCATTGATGGTAGACGGCCTATTTGAACCCTTCACCATGGCTCTGAGGGGTTACTCGGGAGCGCACACACACACACACACACACACAACTTAGACCTTTCCTTCAATCTCTTTAGTGTCCGAGCCAGAACGAGACCAATGGAGCATTTGTACTTCACACAATGACTGGTTGCTGAAATGGTGAGTAGTTTATGGGTGGAAAAATCGTTCCACCAAAGTTGGGTTTATTAGTACAGACCATGTGCTTTCCTGTACGTCAGCCTGTAGTAATGATTCAAGATTGCTGTAAACAGCCAGCGTATATTAATATCCATAAAAAACACTTCCTAGTGTGATGTGTGTGTGTGTGTGTGTGTGTGTGTGTGTGTGTGTGTGTTTGAACGTTAATCAAAGATCCTGACACATCATGTCAAGCCACATCCGGGTGGTTAATGGGTGTATCTTGTATTCCATTAGGTTTCCTTTATTACTTTGTAATTGTCATTGTCACCGTGTTCCTGGAGGTTTGCTGTGCAGGAATGATATTATTATTATTATTATTATTATTATTATTATTATTCAAATCAAACTAGATAGATGGTCAAGGCATCGGAATTCATGTGGGGATATGGGGTTGGCTGTCCCACTCTGCCACGCTTGGGCCCTCGAAAAAACGCCTCCTTGAAGCACAAACATGTCTTCACTTTTACATCCTTTCTTTTAGATAGATAGATAGATGTACATATTGCTAGATATATGGATTATAGATAGATGAGTGGATGGAAAAATGGATGAATAGATGGATGTATGGATGGATGGATGTAGATGGATGATGGATGATAGATAGATAGATAGATAGATAGAGATAGAATAGATAGATAGATAGATAGATAGATAGATAGATAGATAGATAGTAGATAGATAGATATATAGATAGATAGATAGATAGATAGATAGATAGATAGATAGATGAGATAGATAGATAAGATGGATGGATAAATGGGTGAATACATGGATAGATAGATAGATAGATAGATAGATAGATAGATAGATAGATAGATAGATAGATAGATAGATAGATAGATAGATAGATAGATAGAGATAGATAGATAGATAGATAGATAGATAGATAGATAGATAGAGATAGATAGATAGATAGATAGATAAATGGATGAATACATGGATAGTTCAGATAGATAGATAGATAGATAGATAGATAGATAGATTAGATAGATAGATAGATAGATAGATAGATAGATAGATAGATAGATAGATAGATAGATAGATAGATAGATAGATGGATGATAGATAGATAAGTGGATGGATAAATGGATGAATACATTAATAGTTCAATAGATAGATAGATAGATAGACAGACAGACAGATAGATAGATAGATAGATAGATAGATAGATAGATAGATAGATAGATAGATAGATAGATAGATAGATAAGTGGATGGATATATGGATGAATACATGGATAGTTCAATAGATAGATAGATAGATAGATAGATAGATAGATAGATAGATAGATAGATAGATAGATAGATAGATAGATAGATAGATAGATGAGTGGATGGATAAATGGATGAATACATGGATAGTTCTATAGATAGATAGATAGATAGATAGAGATAGATCGCTTAGATCGCTAGATAGATAGATAGATAGATAGATAGATAGATAGATAGATAGATAGATAATAGATAGATAGATAGATAGATAGATAGATAGATAGATAGATAGATAGATAGATAGATAGATAGATAGATGAGTGGATGGATAAATGGATGAATACATGGATAGTTCAATTAGATAGATAGATAGATAGATAGATAGATAGATAGATAGATAGTAGATAGATAGATAGATAGATAGATAGATAGATAGATAGATGAGTGGATGGATAAATGGATGAATACATGGATAGTTCAATAGATAGATAGATAGATAGATAGATAGATAGATAGATAGATAGATAGATAGATAGATAGATAGATAGATGAGTGGATGGATAAATGGATGAATACATGGATAGTTCAATAGATAGATCGATAGATAGATGATAGATAGATAGATAGATAGATAGATAGATAGATAGATAGAAGGATGGATAATGGATGAATACATGGATAGTTCAATAGATAGATAGATAGATAGATAGATAGATAGATAGATAGATAGGTCTTTGTACTTTGTACACTCTCCTGGCGGCCTTGAATTGGACACGTGTAACTGCCATGTCGAAGGAATAGACAATAAATACAAAATAGAATTCATTTATGAACAATAATTCATATTCACTTTCTTCTTTCATTTTTACCTTTACGGGAGACTGAAAGGAGCAAAAAGGGGATTCAAATGAGATGTAAGAAAGATACAATCAATTAAAACTTTTTATTATAAATAAATAAATAACATAACATAAGGATTATAAGGGACACGCTGGTTTAGTGGTTCCCCTCACACCGCCAGGGTCCGGGTTCGATTCCCGTCTCGGCCATGTGTGTGTGGAGTTTGCATGTTCTCCCCGTGCTTCACGGGGTTTTCTCCAGGTTCTCCGGTTTCCTCCCCGGTCCAAAAACATGCACGGTAGGTTGATTGGCACCTTGGAAAATTGTCCCTAGTGTATGAATGTGTGTGTGTGTGTGTGTGTATGTGTGTGTGTGTGTGTGTGTGTGTGTGTGTGTGTGTCCTGTGATGAGTTGGCATTCCATCCAGGGTGTTTCCTGCCTTAATCCCCATAGACGCCTGAGATAGACACAGACTCCCCGTGACCCGAGGGAAGATCGGATTAAAGCGGTGAATGAATGAATGAATGAATGAATGAGTGAATGAATGAATGGTCAACAATAAAATTTCCATTTTTTTTTTATAAAAAAAAAAAAAAACAGCATTAAATGATGGGAAAGTGAATTGACACCAGGTTACACCATTCCACTCAGCCTGGAGCCACAGAACTGCCTGCCGTCAGCCCGCATGTCACCATCAGACGCTGCACCTTCCACATGTCACGAAGTGTCCGTCAGTTGACAGTTGATAACCTCAGCAGTGATGGAATAGTAATGAATGGACGTCGGGTGTCGGTTCTTCCTCAGACCACGTCAGGGAGAACTCCCTTGCCATTGTCACCGTTGGCGTTCTCATTAGGGATGCTGATGTATAAATGTAAACGTTATCAGGAACGCTGCTTTGGGTCGATGTCGGAAGTCACGTTCTCCGTATACGCTGCCATATATACTCTGTACATTGTTATAGTATTTAAACAGTATAGTCTTCTATATTCTGCATTGTATAGGGGAGGTGGTGTAGCCCAGTGGTTAAGGTGTTTGACTCTGGACCGGAAGATCACGGGTTCAAACCCCACCACCACCACCAAGCTGCCACTAGTGGGGCCCTTGAGCAAGGCCCTTAACCCTGAATTGCTGAGTTGTAAGTCGCTCTGGATAAGGGTGTCTGGATAAGGGCGTCTGGATAAGGGCGTCTGGATAAGGGCGTCTGCCAAATGCCGTAAATGCCGTAAATGTAAATGTATTGTCTTGCACAGTCTTACAAATCAGTGTTGACGTACAAACAGTGAGAAGGAAGAAGTGTTAGGATAGGGTGTTGTCGGAAGAGATCGTGGGTCTTCAGTCGTGGTTTGAAGATGCAGCAGTGACCCTGTTGTTGGGACGTCCAGGGGAAGTTCACTCCACCACCTCTTTTGTTTGTCAATAAAACACATCGTTTATATTCCGTCCTCAGATTACAAACGACTGTAAGATCGACCGAGGAAAGGTCAATGGAATGATCTGGTGAAGGCCACGGATTATTCATTTGTTCTTTTTATTTGTTCTCTGTTGTTCGGCTTTCGTTCGTAACGCGTTAATCAGTGCCTTTGAAGTGAATTTACGTTAACGTGTGATCAACTTTGACATCCCTAAATAATAATAATAATAATAATAATAATAATAGTGATAGGTGCACAGTGGCTTATGGTGGTTAGCACGTTCGCCTCACAACACCAGGGTCCGGGTTCGATTCCCGTCTCGACCATGTGTGTGTGGAGTTTGTGCATGTTCTCCCCGTGCCTCAGGGGGTTTTTCTCCGGGTTCTCCGGTTTCCTCCCCCGGTCCAAAAACATGCATGGTAGGTTGATTGGCACCTTGGAAAATTGTCCCTAGTGTGTGAATGTGTGTGAATGTGTGTGTGTGTGTGTGTGTGTGTGTGTCCTGCGATGGGTTGGCATTCCATCCAGGGTGTATCCTGCCTTAATGCCCATAGACGCCTGAGATAGGCACAGGGACTCCCCGTGACCCGAGGGAGAAAGATCGGATAAAGCGGTAGAAAATGAACGAATGAATAATACTCTTTGCAAGGGTGAGGCAGGGGGCGCCGGTGAGCATCCGCCTAGTTTATCTATGCCTAAAACGCCGATGTCTGACTCCTATTGCAAAATCTAGATCGCGTTATATATTATATGATCTCTATAATGTAATATTTTGAAAAAGAATTAGCGGGTTAGCTCTGAGGTGCGAGCCGAGCTCATCTGGGTTGCGCACGTGGCTTTCGGTCACGAATAGTGATCTTTAGAAGAAACGAATGGGTAAAAAGCGCGGCCGTCTGGATTTAATTAGCTCGGCAGCGTAGCCTTAAACCGCACACTTAGTCTCTGCTGATTGGCTTCCTCGTTAGCCCTGTCGAAATCCTTCTATACACAAGTGGTTGGTCGCTAATGAGGCTCGGGCTTGACTAAGTGGGTCAGGCCTTTGGAGCGACCACCGGGGTCACCCACCTGCTCTGAGAAGAATTACTGTGTGCACGAGCGATGACCGAAATGTCTGGAAATTCATTATAGAGCGAGTAATATAGAAGGAAGATATATATATATATATATATATATATATATATATATATATATATATATATATATATATATATATATATATATATATATATATATATATATATATATATATACACACACACACACACACACACACACAGGGTGGGCCATTTATATGAATACACCTTAATAAAATGGGAATGGTTGGTGATATTAACGTCCTGTTTGTGGCACATTAGTATATGTGGGGTTGCAAACTTTTCAACATGGGTGGTGACCATGGCGGCCATCGGGAAGTCGGCCATCTTGGATCCAACTTTTGTTTTTTTCAATAGGAAGAGGGTCATATGACACATCAAACTTATTGGGAGTTTCATAAGAAAAACAACGGTGTGCTTGGTTTTAACGTAACTTTATTCTTTCATGAGTTATTTACAAGTTTCTGACCACTTATAAAATGTGTTCAATTTGCAGAATGGGCAAAACAAAAATTGGAACAAGACCCTCAGTTCACACAGAAGATTTTGTTCAGTGATGAGGCAAACCTTTATGTGAATGGTAAAGTTAACAAACAAAACCAGCGCTATTGGTCTGACACTAACCCACATTGGAAAGATAGTGGGGCCATTCTTCATCTTCATCTTCATCTTGAAAAGTTTGCCCCCTCACATATACTAATGTGCCACAAACAGGACGTTAATATCACCAACCATTCCCATTTTATTAAGGTGTATCCATATAAATGGCCCACCCTGTGTATGTGTTGTGTGTATAATATATATATATATATATATATATATATATATATATAGATATATATATATATATATATATATATATAGAGGCACGGTGGCGTAGTGGTTAGCACATTCGCCTCACAACCGCCAGGATCCGGGTTCGATTCCCCCGGCTGTGTGTGTTGAGTTTGTGCATGTTCTCCCCGTGCCTCAAGGAGGTTTTTCTCCGGGTTCTCCGGTTTCCTCCCGGTCCAAAAACATGCACGGTAGGTTGATTGGCACCTTGGAAAATTGTCCCTAGTGTATGAATGTGTGTTGTGTGTGAATGTGTGTGTGTGTGTGTGCCCTGCGATGGGGTTGGCATTCCATCCAGGGTGTATCCTGCCTTAATGCCCATAGAACGCCTGAGATAGGCACAGGCTCCCCGTGACCCGAGGGAAGATCGGATAAAGCGCTAGATGAATGAATGAATGAATGAATGTTATATATATATATATATATATATATATATATATATATATATATATATTATATATATATGTAAAAGGAAATAAGCACGGAGAGGTGAAGACAGGAAACGGCTGAGGGAGAGAAAAGAAGAGACAGAGTGAATCCAGTACCCCTTCATGCCCCATGACTCAGTAAAGACTTGTTCAATACACACATAGTGCACGTGGTTAATGAATGGCCGTATTTGTCAGGCGGGTGATCCAAAAAAAAAAAAAAAAAAAAAAAAAATACGGCCCCATCCTTCTTCTCATGGGGTCATGAATGCTGCACCAGGAAGCACAAAGCAATTTTGTGTGCGAAGGGCAGGAAATCGCACAAAGACGCACCAGATCTGGAACAAAAATAGTAAGAGTGAGGATTTTGGGGGTCATTGTGGAGGTCAGGACAGGCCAGAGGAACACAGCTCGCATCAGTCATCCAGTGTCCTTCAATGTGAAGTCCTGCTGTGCGGTGAAGAAACGTTCCTGGCATGACGCAATGTTGAGTGCTGTAAATTTGCATGCAAGGACATGATTGGCTCACATGTTTTATGATGTAATAACTATGAACAGGCTCCCCGTGACCCAAGGGAAGATCGGATAAAGCGCTAGAAGATGAATGAATGAATGAATGAATGAACTACGCGGGCCGAGAAAATACAATAACCAGTCAGTAAACAAAATAACATGTATAAAATCAGAAAATAACAAATACAAACTCATACAAACCGGAAAAGGTAGGTAGAGTTTGAAAATGGAATACTCGCTGCTCATTGGTCGATATTCAAGAAGTAGGAAATCCTATGACTTCTACATTGATCTTATTTTTAGTGCACTTTTAAATCGAATAAAATTGCAGAAGTAAATAAGGATTGAATTGAGGATTGATTAAATGAGCGGTAAATAATCAAATCCCAAACTATACCGACCTTTTCCGGTTTGGCTCATTGTTCGTGGTGTTAATGTGTTTCCAGATTATTTTGTTTCCGAATTTGTTATTTTATTTGTTTTTAGATTTGTTATTTTATTTGTTTTCGGATTTATTAACGTGTTTCCAAATTAGTTATTTTGTTTCCAAATTTATTTTGTTTGTTTTTAGATTGGTTATTTTGTTTTCGGATTTATTAACGTGTTTCCAAATTTGTTATTTTTTTGTTTTTAGATTTGTTATTTTGTTTCCGAATTTGTTATTTTGTTTTTTTTAGATGAGTTATTTTGTTTCCGAATTAATTTGATTTTTTTTTTAGATTGGTGATTTTGTTTTCGGATTTATTAACGTGTTTCCGAATTTGTTATTTTGTTTTTAGATTTATTAACGTGCTTCCAAATGTGTTATTTTTTTGTTTTTTATTTTGTTTTCGGATTTGTTATTTTGTTTGTTTTTATATTTGTTATTTTGTTTTCGGATTTATTAACATGTTTCCGAATTTGTTATTTTGTTTTTAGATTAGTTATTTTGTTTCCGAATTTGTTATTTTGTTTTTTTTAAATTAGTTTAATTTGTTTCTGAATTAATTTAGATTTTTTTTTACATTGGTTATTTTGTTTTCGGATTTATTATCGTGCTTCCGAATTTGTTATTTTGTTTGTTTTTAGATTTGTTATTTTGTTTTCGGATTTGTTATTTTGTTTGTTTTTATATTTGTTATTTTGTTTTCGGATTTGTTATTTTGTTTGTTTTTATATTTGTTATTTTGTTTTCGGATTTGTTATTTTGTTTGTTTTTATATTTGTTATTTTGTTTTTTTGTTTTTGGATTTGTTATTTTGTTTTCGGATTTGTTATTTGTGTTATTTTTTTTGTTTTTATATTTGTTATTTTGTTTTTTTCGGATTTTGTTATTTGTTGATTTTTTTTTTTTTATATTTGTTATTTTGTTTTCGGATTTATTAACGTGTTTCCAAATTTGTTATTATTAAATGTGATTTGTGATTATTGTGATTTGTTATTTTGTTTGTTTTTAATATTAGTTGTTGTATGATATGTGAATATGTTTTACCCTTGTCGGCCACCGGAAGTAACACTTGCCTGTGTGTGTGTGTGTGTGTGTGTGTGTGTGTGTGTGTGTGTGAAGGGTTCTCTTTCTGTGTGTAGAACGCTGACTCTTCTCAAGAAGAAACAGCGTTATGTTCAGGAATCCACACTTGGTTCATTGTACTATTTTGTAGTTAGGAAGACGAACACACACTACACTATGGGCTCAGCATGAGATCACTGTTGCTAGGCGACCAGGATACACTGAGCAATAGTAACTGCGATCGAGGCTGAGGGTTTTAGCGCAGAGAGGGGGGGGGGATTACATCTTGTTTGCGTCACGTCTGCATCGTGTATCTGCGGCATGATCGTTTACAGACGACGTATCGGACAAACGACAGCAGAGTCTGACAACCAGCTTTCATGAGGATCACCATGTTGGGAAGAAAATGTAGCCTACACTCAGCGCTGACTGCTGATCAGTAGAATGTGAAGAATGATGGTTGTTTTGGAGAAGAAATGTATTCTGGGTGAAACATTTAAAAAATGTTATTTTATCATTCATTCATTCATTCATTCATGCATTCATCTTCTAAACCGAAACTACCGCTTTATCCGATCTTCTTCCCTCGGGTCACGGGGAGTCTGTGCCTATCTCAAGCGTCTATGGGCATTAAGGCAGGATATACACCCTGGATGGAATGCCAACCCATCGCTGGACACACACACACACACACACACACACTTTTTCCAAGCTGCCAATCAAACCTGCATGTTTTTGGACCGGGGAGGAAACCGGAGAAAAAGCCCCTGAGGCACGGGGAGAACATGCACAAACTCCACACACACATGGCCGAGACGGGAATTGAACCCGAACCCGGACCCTGGCGGTGTGAGGCGAACCTGCTAACCACTAAACCACCGTGTCCCCTTATGTTATTTTATTACATCTTTTATTCGTTTTTGTATAATTGATTCCCGTCAAAGTTATTAACTCGTTAACGCAAATTGACTTTAACGGGTGACCCTAATGTTATTAAGGCGTCGCGATTAACGCAGTGTGCGTTGCTATGTGAGTGATCTGCTCCTTCACTCCGCGTCGTGTTGGTGAATGAACGAACCCCCGAAACCCCGAAAAACAAAAAACAAACAAAAAAAAAAGGAACAAATGAATAAAGAAACTTCAGTGCATCCGCTCACGCCTTTATAGAACTTTATAGGAGTATAACAAATAAATAACAATAAATATAAGAGTATTAGAAACATGAAAAGTATTCATTTATGGTACGTTGAAAACGGTGTGATTAATGTGCAATTTTAATCGATTGACAACTATATATCATATATATATATATATATATATATATATATATATATATATCTATATATATATATATATATATATATATATATTATATATTAGAGTTGTCAATCGATTAAAATTGCACATTAATGTATATATGTGTATATATAGATATATATATATATATATATAATATATATATATATATATATATATATATATATACACTAGATTGTTATCCTATTACTGTTATATCTTCTTTTTTCTAGTCATGTTGTTTTATTACTTTATCAAGTTCTCCCCTTTCCTTGCAAGTTATCCCTTTTTCAACTATATATTTTTTTTTTTTATTTTTATTGACCATTTTAAAAACCGTGTTAGACTTTATTCGATTATTAAATCCCCCCCGCCCCATATGTTTTTATATTGATTTATGTTGCTTTGTGATTTATGCTTATGTTACTTTAGTGGCTGAAATCTGAATATAATAATGAACGCAAATTATTATTATTATCTTTGCGATGTTAATAATGATTATTCATACATATTATATATATATATATATATATATATATATATATATATATATATATATATATATATATATATATATATATATATAATATGTATAAACAGCATTAATCCTCATTTTCTACCCCCCATTTATTTCGCTCTATGGTCCTGATTTACATCTCACACACATCTAGACAAGGCATTTCCTTGTTGGTAAATAAGCATGTGTGTAAACAGGCGGCTTGACACTTTTTGTATTATTTCCTTTGGGGAAAAAGTCCAGCATACGGAGACGAACCATCCCGGATTCGTCTCTCGCTAATCCCCACCGATTGATCCCAAAACAAAAGACAGCGTCCTCTATAGATATGCAAACGCTGGTGAGTGCGAAGTCTCTCCGAGACTCATTAATGCTCTATTTCTGTCTCGCAGGATGTGAGGTCACGGCGTGTCAAATCATTTTTAGCATCGTTACCGAGATCGAGTGTCTCTCGGGGAGACATGAAAGACTTCTTCACTTCGCAGCTACTGATCGAATGCGCGTTGTGTCTGAGCGTGACGAGACGCAGACGACACAGCGGTAACACACGTGTGCATTACGCATTCTGATGAATCGTTACAGTGCCTCCTATGGCGTCGTTCTAAAAGATGGTCACCTCGAACCGGAGAACGCGTGAAGCCCGGAGCTGTTTGTACCCGGGTGCGATGTTTCTCCCTTGAAGTGCAGGAAGGATCTGCCAGCATTTAAATGAAAGATCAATCTTCTAAAGCAGCTAGATGGATCACAGGCTCTCCTTGATAGACACACACACACACACACACTTTCCCACTGACTGTCTTCCTGTCAGCCTGACACACTGCACTGTGGTCTTCTGGGAAATATTCCGTCAGCATTGTTGGGTCTAACACGGAGACGCCCGGCTTTTCAGTGCTTTCCTTCTGCGTCAGTTTTTCTCTACCTGGACATTTTGGGATTGAAATGCCTTAATTGCGTTGGTTGGGGAAATCGGCATGTGTGGCATGGATTGTGGCTTTAAAGCATTCATTCATTCATTCATCTTCTACCGCTATATCCGGTCTTCCCTCGGGTCACGGGGAGTCTGTGTCTATCTCAGGCGTCTATGGGCATTAAGGCAGGATACACCCTGGATGGACACTCACACACATTCACACTCACATTCATACACTAGGGAGAATTTTCCAAGGTGCAAATCAACCTACCGTGCATGTTTTTGGACCGGGGGAGGTAGGAGGGAAACCGGAGAACCCGGAGAAAAACCCCCTGAGGCACGGGGAGAACATGCACAACTCCACACACACATGGCCGAGACGGGAATCGAACCCGGACCCTGGCGGTGGAGGCGAACGTGCTAATCACTAAACCACCGTTCCCCCTTGGCTTTAAAAAAGCGTAGCCTTATTTTAAGACACCTTTTTCAGCTCTTGCGAGCCACATGAAATGACGTGGCGGGACACATTCGGCCCGCGGGCCTTTACCAATATAACTCAAAATGTGGAGTTGGGGGAGGGGGGGCAAACTTTTTGGCTCAGGGGCCAAATTGACTTTTACAAATTGACAGATGGGCCAGCAGCAGCAGCATGCAGGTCAAACATAAACATATAAAAGGCAATGAACATTGAAGGCATTTAGCAGGTGACTTACAACTGAGAAATTGAGGGTTAAGGGCCTTGCTCAAGGGCCCACTAGGCAAGATGGTGGTGGTGGGGTTTGAACCTGTGATCTTCCGGTCCAGAGGCCAACAACTCGTTCACTGAGCTCCTTCAGGCATTAATTTCTTTTTTTCTTTAAAAAAAAAAAAAAAAAATGACAATACCAGTGTCTCATGTGCCTAATGCCACCTAGTCAGTGAACTGCATTTATGACAATACTCAGTGTATCACTGTGCGCCACTAATAGTGGAACGTCAGGCATTAATGCCTAACACCTATACTCAGCATTAATGACAATACTATCACTGTGCCTAATGCGCCACCTAGTGGAACGTCAGGCATTAATGACAATACTCAGTGTATCACTGTGCCTAATGCGTGCGCCACCTAGTGGAACGTCAGGCATTAATGACAATACTCAGTGTATCACTGTGCCTAATGCGCCACCTAGTGGAACGTCAGGCATTAATGACAATACTCAGTGTATCACTGTGCCTAATGCGCCACCTAGTGGAACGTCAGGCATTTATGACAATACTCAGTGTATCACTGTGCCTAATGCGCCGCCTAGTGGAGCGTCAGGCAATTAATGACAATACTGACAATGTCTCACTGTAATGCACCTGCCTAATGCTAATCGCCACTGCCTAGTGGAACGTCAGGCATTAATGACAATACGTCTACAATCGGATCACAGTGTATCACTGTGCCTAATGCGCCACCTAGTGGAACGTCAGGCATTAATGACAATACTCAGTGTATCACTGTGCCTAATGCGCCACCTAGTGGAACGTCAGGCATTAATGACAATACTCAATGTCTCACTGTGCCTAATGCGCCACCTAGTGGAACGTCAGGCATTAATGACAATACTCAGTGTATCACTGTGCCTAATGCGCCACCTAGTGCAGTGTAATGCAGGCATTATCCATTTATGACAATATGCGCCTATAAGTGTGCAATAATGCGCCACCTAGTGGAACGTCAGGCAATTACAGGAAAAGGTCCAATGAATGTAGTCATAATATGAGACGATTTGATTTGGACAATCTTAGGCGGATTAAAAGGACTGATTTATAAGCGTTTTTAAGTGTTTTTAAGCGTTTTTAAGCGTTAAGCACTCAAAGCCGGGCAAGAGGAAGTTAAAAAGGAATGCGAAAGTGATTATGGTGTGTTAATGAGAAATATAGACCTGGTTACGTTTATGGTATTTGCCGGAGGTACATTGGGGTTACAGGCCTGGCTCAGGTGCCCAGGATACTCACCTTTGGCGTGGCTGGGATTTGAACTCGCAACCACCGAATCAAAGTCCAAAGAAGCATTAACGACTTTATCATTAAAGCTCTTTATTATCCCCGTCTCAAACTTTTCTAGCTGCAGTTTGTCCCGAAAGCTCTACACTTGTTCATTGAGCTTAATCCGAGGAGACAGAGGGTGAAAATGTGCTCCGTTTGTTTGTCCATGTTTTCGAGCCGCGCTTCTTCGCCTCCAGTATCTGATGGTTTTGTTTCTGTTTTCGTCCTTGGCTGCTTCTCCGGCCCCTCGTGAGCTCGCCGCTCGCTTTATCTCCTGACCTTAATGGAGACGTGTGCAGAAGACAGATGCTTCTAAGCTGCAGTGTGAACCCGGTTACACTTATATTCAATACGCTATCCTTTTTATTATACATCTGAATTGGATTTTAACAATAATAATAATAATAATAATAACAATAATAATAACAGAGGGTTAAGGGTCTTGCTCAAGGACTTGAGGGCACCAGCTTGGCCATATACCAGGGCTCGAACCTGGAGCACCTTATCTTAGCACCAATGAGCCACACCCCCTCCCTATAATAATTCATTCATTCATTCATTTTCTACCGCTATATCCGATCTTCCCTCGGGTCACGGGGAGCCTGTGCCTATCTCAGGAGTCTATGGGCATTAACGCAGGATACACCCTGGATGGAATGCCAACCCATCACAGGACACACACACATTCATACACACACTCATACACTAGGGACAATTTTCC
>JACRUU010000007.1:31218736-31241236 GCA_030449085.1 Kryptopterus vitreolus | reverse complement strand
CCACCCACCCTACTCCCTATTCCTTACGTAACCCACCCTACTCCATATGCCCTACACACCCACCCTACTCCCTATACCCTACACACCCACCCTACTCATTATGCCCTACAAACCCACCCTATTCACTATGCCCTACACACCCACCCTACTCCCTACGCCCTACAAACCCACCCTACGCCTTACGCAACCCACCCTACTTCCTACGCCCTACAAACCCACCCTACCCTCGCCCTACGCCCTACAAACCCAACCACGCCCTACACACCCACCCACTCCCTACTCACTATGCCCTACACCCACCCACCCTACTATGCCCTACAAACCCAACCTACTCCCTACTCCCTACGCCCTACACACCCACCCTACTCCCTACAACCCCTACAAACCCCCTACTCCCTACGCCCTACACACCCACCCTACTCCCTATGCCTACCAACCTACAAACCCTACCCTACCCACTACGCCCTACACACCCACCCTACTCCCTACATGCCCTACACACCCACCCTACTCCCTACGCCCTACACACCCACCCTACTCCCTACGCCCTACAAACCCACCCTACGCCTTATGCAACCCACCCTACTCACTATGCCCTACACACCCACCCTACTCCCTATGCCCTACGCACCCACCCTACTTCCTACACCTTACAAACCCTCCCTACGCCCTACACACGCACCCTACTCCCTACACCTTACTCAGATTTGGGCCCTGCAGACTTCACTCTCTTCTCAAAGATCTAGCTAACAGGTTGCCATACCGACACCACTGCGGAATTCCAGCGCAAATCACAAAATGGTGCTTTACGCACTTCAAAACAGATTCCAGAAGTGACAGGAACGCCGGGAAATGCCGTATTGCAGGGGGACTGTTTGGAAGGTCGTAGTGTTTAAACATAGATAAATAAAGTACTTTCTTGTAAACAGAGTCAGTCTCCAAACTTTTGAATAATACCTCATAGATGCATTAATAAAGCAGCATTTTTAATAGTATTTGGGTAGGACTTGGAATTTGAGTTCCCTTGTGAAATAAAGTGCACTTGATCATACTTTTGTTTTTTTTGCATATTCTATTTTCGTTAATTAATTATGGTGTCTTTAAATCATTAAAAATTACTCACTATGCCCTACAAACGCACCCTACTCACTACGCCCTACACACCCACTCTACTCCCTACGCCCTACACACCTACCCTACTCCCTATGCCCTACAAACCCTCCTGACTCCTTACGCCCTACACACCCACCCTACTCCCTATGCCGTACACACCCACCCTACTCCCTATGCCCTACACACCCACCCTACTCCCTATACCTTACACACTCACCCTACTCCCTACAGTTGAGTTCCCTTGTGAAATAAAGTGCACTTGATCATACTTTTATAAAGAGTACTTACTAATAAACGGCAAAAGATGACATAAGTATTAAGTGCATTTTATTTCTAACTCATTATAAACGTGTTTTTTTTTTGCATATTCTATTTTCGTTAATTAATTATGGTGTATTTAAATCATTGAAAATGTAAATATACTTTATTGTCAGTTAACAATGCACTAAAGTGTTAATTACATGTACTGTGACGAAACACACTTGCACTACTTAAGTAGGAATTAAAATCACTACAATATTGTACATTCTTTGTTTTATTTATTGCTATATATATATATATTATATATATATATATAGCAATCTATACTTCCCCCATATATATCTATATAATTCTATATATATCATATATATATATATATCTATATATTATAATATATATATATTATATATATATATATATATATATATATATGGGGCACGGTGGCTTAGTGGTTAGCACGTTCGCCTCACACCGCCAGGATCCGGGTTCGATTCCCGTCTCGGGAATGTGTGTGTGGAGTTTGCATGTTCTCCCCGTGCCTCAGGGGGTTTTTCTCCGGGTTCTCCAGTTTCCCCCGGTCCAAAAACATGCACGGTAGGTTGATTGGCACCTTGGAAAATTGTCCCTAGTGTATGAATGTGTGTGTGTGTGTGTGTGGTGTGTGCCCTGCGATGGGTTGGCATTCCATCCAGGGTGTATCCTGCCTTAATGTCCATAGACGCCTGAGATAGGCACAGGCTCCCCGTGACCCGAGGGAAGATCGGATATATAAAGCGGTAGAAGATGAATGAATGAATGAATATATATATGATATTCATATCATTTGCTTTATAGTTATTGCGTATTAATCAGTACCAAGAGCTTCTTTAAAGCACTATAAAAGCACACTTTGTACCACACGTGGGCAATGTGGGGCTCGCGTCGCTGTCCCAATACTTACGAGCGAGGCGCTGAACACTGTTACATTGGCAGGCGGGTTTGTGGGATGAAAGTAATTCTTTAATTGGCTTTAAAAGCGTGTGGATGCAGCCCGCAGGGCAACACAACTGGGAAACCGGAGACTAAAAGCGAATGAAAAAATCATCACTAAAAGCCTGGCGGTGCTTTAAAGCTACGATCCGCCGCACGGGATCCACACGCAGACGCGCGCTCGTGTAAAAAAACTCATCTGCATTGGGTCTCGCCTAATTAAAGTCAAGGATCTGATGGTGTTCAGGTGGGAAATTATATATATATATTTTTTTGGTCCGTCATGTTTTTAAGTAGGGGGCTTAGTGGTTATCACGTTCGCCTCACCCCGCCAGGGTCCGGGTTCGATTCCCGTCTCGCCCATGTGTGTGTGTGTGGAGTTTGTGCATGTTCTCCCCGTGTCTCAGGGGTTTTTTCTCCGGTTCTCCGGTTTCCCCCGGTCCAAAAACATGCACGGTAGGTTGATTGGCACCTTGTAAAATTGTGTGTGTGAATGTGTGTGTGTGTGTGTGTGTGTGTCCTGTGATGCGTTGGCATTCCATCCAGGGTGTATCCTGCCTTAATGCCCATAGACGCCTGAGATAGGCACAGACTCCCCGTGACCCGAGGGAAGAGCGGATAAAGCCGTAGAAGATGAATGAATGTTTTTAACTGCACACACACACACACACACACACACAGCATGTGTCCTCACTGTCAGTCATGCTGCCGTGCGTCAGGCAGAAACCGTATCCCTTTCTTAGTGATTCCCATTGCAGCTAATCAATAATTAAGCCTGACGAGGAGAACGGGTGCATTGTTGTGCTTTAAGAAAGAAGACGTCCACTTTCGTCTTCGTGCCGAGACGGGCTTTTTTCTTCCTCGGAGCGTCTTTTTCCTTTACCTGTCATGTTTGACGAGGTTATATAACTTAAAGCCCGCCTTCAGATCGTGTCCTTTTGTCTGTACGATTATCGTGACTGGTGAAAAGCGAGTAATACATTTTAAACGGAGTGGCTCTGTCATGTGATTTTCATAGAGCTCCATACTAGAGCTTTAGAGGATTTAAGCTAAGGGAGAACCCAGGGGTTTGAGTATAGGCATATATACTATATGCCTGGCCTGGCCAACCCGTGGCTCCCAAACCTCATGCGGCCTCATGCGGCTCTTTAACTAGTTTCATGCGGCTCTTTAGGAGCTTTCACATAACATGCGTCAATGGGAATGGGATGATGTTCATGTGTACCATGTGTATGATGTGGCTCTTTGCAGTAACACAGAAAAAAAAGTGCCTCTTAGCCTCATACTAGTTGGCCACCCCTGCTATATGCTGTACATTCATTCATTCATTCATTCATCTTCTACCGCTTTTTTCATATCGTTCTTCGCTCGGGTCACGGGGAGTCTGTGTCTATCTCAGGTGTCTATGGGCATTAAGGCAGGATACACCCTGGTTGGAATGCCAACCCATCGCAGGACACACACACACACACACACACACACATTCATACACTAGGGACAATTTTCCAAGGTGCCAATCAACCTCCCGTGCATGTTTTTGGACCGGGGGAGGAAACCGGAGAACCCGGAGAAAAACCCCCCTGAGGCACGGGAGGAACATGCAAACTCCACACACACATGGCCGAGACAGGAATCGAACCCGGACTCTGGCGGTGTGAGGCGAACGTGCTAACCACTACGCCACCGTGCCCCCTATATGCTGTACACTATGGGTCTATTAGGTTGGTGCTAGAGTCGGCCGATATGTCGTATAAATTGAATAGCCGATTTTTTTGAGACAAAATGACATTTTGATACAGTGGGTTGGAAAATGTTTACATGATTGTAAATTACATTTTCAGCATTTGGCAGACGCCCTTATCCAGGGTGACTTACAAGTGAGCAGCTGAGGGTTAAGGGACTTGCTCAAGGGCCCACTAGTGGCAGCTTGGTGGTGATGATGTCTGAACCCGTGATCTTCCGGTCCAGCGTCCAACGCCTTAACCACTGGGCTACACCACCTCCATAAAATAGGTGTCATGTTTATCCCGCGGCGCCACACACACACACACACACACACACACACACACACACACACACACATATGTACACACAGGCCTCCCCATTCAACCATTCAACAACGTGGTTGTGTGTGAGGTGCTGCGGGATAAAGTAGCTCCTTTAGTCGCCACAATCTTTAGATAAATGTTACGGCGGGGTTTTGGTTTGTTGAACGTCTGAAGTTACATGAAACCCCGCCCCCTCATGGAAACGAGCTCTTCGGATTCGTCAAAGTGAAATCGTAAAAGTGATTTTTATTTCTTTTTCAACATCGACACGAATCATTAACTCGAATGAATCGATTTCCAGCTCTAGATAGTAGTACTTTACCCAGGGGTCTTGGGAGGTACCACTAATTACAATAGAATAACCTTTATTTGTCACATATAGATGTGTGTGTGTGTGTGTGTGATGGGTTGGCATTCCATACAGGGTGTATCCTGCCTTAATACCCATAGACGCCTGATATAGACACAGACTCCCCGTGACCCGAGGGAAGATCGGATAAAGCGATAGAAGATGAATGAATATTTGAAAATATACATATAATGATGCATCTACAACAACAACAACAACAACATAGTTCTAATTGTCTAAACATCATTATAACCAGAGTGAAATGATGGTGTCTATTAATACCAGAGGCTATGTTTGGCACATTTATGTATCACGGGGTGCCGTCCTTATGTCTCTATCGCCTGAGGGTTCCTCGGCCTGAAAAGACCCGTGCACTAGAGCATTACTATACTGTTCTTAGTGGTGTACTAGATGACTGGAGTTATAGAGTATTAGTACTACTAATACTACTAGTAATGCGCACTATTAATGAAGCGCTACATCACCAAGGGATGTGGGTTCAGGCATTGGGCTCTGGAAGATCGCAGGTTCAAATCCCACCACCACCACCAAGATGCCACTAGTGGACCCTTGAGCAAGGTCCTTAAACCTCAGTCGCTCTGGATGAGGCTGTCTGCCCAATGGCGTGAATGTAGAGCAGGCAAAACACCGGCACGTGTCCGATCGTGGTCTATTTTCAGGCAGCAAGTGAAGATTTTGTCCTTAAGAAGCCTAAGGATTTGAGTTTGTGAGTTGGACGAGGGCCAATTTGTGTGGGAAAGTCAACTGAGTCAGAGTCAGTCAGAGTCAGTCAGCAAAGCAGCGAGAGGACGAGCAGAAAAACATACAAAATAACCTCCATCATTCATAAACATCGTTCAAATCCATCCATGCATGCATGGGACAATAAGATGAAAGATGGTCAAAAGTCGAATAAAAAAAGAATGAAAGATGGACAGAACTTTGTGTAGAAATATGTAAGAAAGACAGAGGGGGGGGGCACGGTGGTTTAGTGGTTAGCATGTTCGCGTCACACCGCCAGCGTCCGGGTTCGATTCCTGTCTCGGCCATGTGTGTGTGTGTGGAGTTTGTGCATGT
This sequence comes from Kryptopterus vitreolus, assembly GCA_030449085.1. Taxonomy (NCBI): domain Eukaryota; kingdom Metazoa; phylum Chordata; class Actinopteri; order Siluriformes; family Siluridae; genus Kryptopterus; species Kryptopterus vitreolus. The sequence goes on along the minus strand of JACRUU010000007.1, from coordinate 31,235,419 downwards.
TCTCCCCGTGTCTCAGGGGGTTTTTCTCCGGTTCTCCGGTTTCCTCCCGGTCCAAAAACATGCACGGTAGCTTAATTGGCACCTTGGAAAATTGTCCCTAGTGAATGAATGTGTGTGTGTGTGTGTGTGTGTGTGTGTGTGTGTGTGTGTGTGTGTGTGTGTGTGTGTGTGTGTGTGTGTGTGTGTCCTGCGATGGGTTGGCATTCCATCCAGGGTGTATCCTGCATTAATACCCATAGACGCCTGAGATAGGCACAGACATCCCCGTGACCCGAGGGAAGATCGGATAAAGCGGTAGAAGATAGAATGAATGAATGAATGATAGAAAGAAAGGAAAAATGTGTAACAAATTGAAAGATGAAAGAAAGAAAGGAAGAATGAAGGAAGGAAGGAATGAGAAAAGTGAAGAATGAGATGAAAGATGACAATGAGATAAAATAAGTAAAAAAAAGTAGAATAAAAAAGAAGGAAAGAAGGAAAAATGGACAGAACTTAAAGAATTATGTGAACACGTTTTGTCAAAAAGAGTGGAGGAAGAATGAAGGAAGGATAAAAGGAAAGAAATAAGTAATGAAAGTCAATACGATGAAACAATAAATAAATAAAGAAGAATGACAGAAAGAATGATGTAAATGCATTTCGTTAAAAAATACTTGATAAAGAAGACAACGAGATGAAAGAAAGAAAAAAACATTTCATCAAAAAGAAATGAAAGTCAGATATGAGAAAGAAAGAAAGAATAGAAGAAAGAAAGAAAGAAAGAAAAAGAAAGAAAGAAAGAAAACATTTTGTAAAACCTTGCGAGATGGAAAAAAAAAGCAAAAAAAAAGAAGAAAGAAAGGAACAATGTGTAAAAAATTGGAAGATGAAAGAAAGGAAGGGAAAAAAAGGAAAGAAATAAATAATGAAAGACAAAAAAAATACTTGATAAAGAAGACAACAAGATGAAAGAATGCAAAAAGTAGAATACAAAAGAATGAAAGATCACATGACTGTCGCATGGTGTCTCGTAGCTGCAAACGTGAAAAATCTGCGAAACGGCGAATCTCGGACACGGGGTCATGTGACGTATCTAAACACTCGTCTCTCCGAACGAGCTAGCATTTCGAAGTCAACGCTAAATATTAAACGGACCAGGGTGTAAGGGGTCGCACCCGGAGCTGTGGTTTGCATCGACAAGCATCCCTCACATTTTCTTCATATCTATATATATATATATATCTATATATATATATATATATAATAGATATATATATATATATATATATATATATATATATATATATATATATATATATATATATATAGAATGGGGCACGGTGGCTTAGTGGTTAGCACGTTTGCCTCACACCGCCAGGGTCCGGGTTCGATTCCCGTCTCGCCCATGTGTGTGTGGAGTTTGCATGTTCTCCCCGTGCCTCAGGGGGTTTTTCTCCGGGTTCTCCGGTTTCCTCCCCCGGTCCAAAAACATGCACGGTAGGTTGATTGGCACCTTGGAAAATTGTCCCTAGTGTATGAATGTGTGTGTGTGTGTGTGTGTTGGGTTGGCATTCCATCCAGGGTGTATCCTGTATTAATGCCCATAGACGCCTGAGATAGACACAGACTCCCCGTGACCCGAGGGAAGATCGGATAACGCCGTAGAAGATGAATGAATGAATGAATGAATATATATATATATATATCCTATTCTTGACTGCACGGCATTTCTAATACACCTCTTCTATACTGTTCCCAAGCCTGCTTTTAAATCCCCTTTGCTTTGCTGCTGAGGAGGATTTTCACACTAGGCTCGGGATTGCGCTGATGTTTATTTTTTCCGAGCAGATCGGGGCCGGACAGAGCGCGAGATTAAAGAGGCTTTTCTCCCCCAGTGTATAAATTCACTTTGTGTTCTCGTCGTAATCCCTCGGCGAATTAGTGAAATGAAGCGACGCTCGGTGTGAGGCGGACGGTGGAGCGGTGGAGTGCGGTCCCCCACCAGCCCCCCCCGGCTTAGCGCCGGCCCCGCAGGGAGACCAGTCCACTCCGAGGAGGAGGAATAACCTGTGGAATGTCAATGCCTGTTGGATAACGATACAACAATAAGTGGATGTTGTGAATCCGTCGTGTGACTTCTCGCTCATTCTGAAGTCGCCTGCTAAATTCAGGACATTTACAGCATTCGGCAGACACCGTTATCCACAGCGACTTACAACTGAGCAATTGAGGGTTAAGGGCCTTTCTCAAGGGCCCCACTAGTGGCAGCTTGGTGGTGGTAGGGTTTGAACCCTTGATCTTCCAGTCCAAAGGCCAACACATTAACCACTGGATTTTGCTGTGGCCCCAGCACCATCTGGTGTCCCCCCAGGGGCCCCTAGTTTGAGAACTATTGCTCTAAACAACAGAGCTTTGGTTCATCGTCATAGTCAGAATTTGGCAGACACTGTTATCCAGAGTGACTTACTACTGTGCAATTGAGGGTTAAGGGCCTTTCTCAAGGGCCCCACTAATGGCAGCTTGGTGGTGGTGCTGTTTTAATCCTTGATCTTCCCTTCCATAGGCAAACAATTTAACCACTGGGCTACCACCTCCCAAAATTCTAGATTTTGCTGTGGCCCCTAGCACCATCTGGTGTCCCCCCAGGGGCCCCTAGTTCTGAGAACCACTGCTCTAAACAACAGAGCTTGGACGTGTTTGTTGCTTTGGTTCATCGTCATAGTCAGAATTTGGCAGACACTGTTATCCAGAGCGACTTACTACTCAGCAATTGAGGGTTAAGGGCCTTTCCCAAGGGCCCCACTAGTGGCAGCTTGGTGGTGGTAGGGTTTGAACCTGTGATCTTCCGGTCCAGAAGCCAACACCTTAACCAGTGGGCTACCACCTCCCAAGATTCTAGATTTTTGCTGTGGCCCCCCCTGGACCATCTGGTGTCCCCACAGGAAAGTGTGGCCCCTAGTTTGAGAATCACTGCTCTAAACAACAGAGCTTGGAAATGTTTGTTGCTTTGGTTCATCGTCATCGTCAGGATTCGGCAGACTTTGTTATCCAGAGCAACTTACAACTGAGAAATTTAGGGTTAAGGGCCTTTCTCAAGGGCCCCACTAATGGCAGCTTGGTGGTGGTACTGTTTGAACCCTTGATCTTCCCTTCCATAGGGAAGGGTAGTTGTTACGCTCTGTGGCTCCGTGTTCGAATCCGAAGAAATTTTACTTTGTCGACAGGTTTGTTCGTATCGTTCGTTAAGTGTTTTTATATATATATATATATATATATATATATATATATATATATATATATATATATAGTGTTTATTATGTCGTTATTCATAAAGGTTATTATTCGTTTTAATATAAACTTCTTGTTAATTTCAATGTTATTTCTTTTAATATTGACTGACTTTTTTAGTGGTTGTTTTTTAAGTGTTAAATACGGGACGTGGCTCCTTTAAGAAATCATGTTCCGGTTTTGGTTGCTTTCTATATAAACTGGTTATATGTTTAGGTAATGTTCACTAATATAGTGACGAGATCACACCTGTCGTGAATGCGCAGCAAGTAGGCGTGAATTTAGGAAGTGTGAGCGGATGCACTGAAGTTTGTTTACTCATTCGTTCTTTCGCCAACACGACGCAGAGTGAAGGATCAGATCACTCACATAATAACGCACACTGCCCTTAGGTGTAAAGTCAAGTGTCATAGCTCGCTAATGTCACTGTGACCTAAAGATATTAATTAATCATCTTTGCACAAAGCGCTTTCTGTCATTTGATACATATATATATATATATATATATATATATATATATATATATATATATATATATATATATTCATTCATTCATTATTCATCTTCTACATTCTAATACCTTCTACCGCTTTATCCGATCTTTCCTCCTCGGGTCACGGGGATTCTGTGCCTATCTCAGGCGTCTATGGGCATTAAGGCCGGATGGAATGCCAACCCATCGTGCTAACCACTAAACCACCACCCATTGGTAATATATATATATATATATATATATATATATATATATATATATATTAGATATATTTATATATATATATATATATATATATATATATATATATATATATATATATATATGTATATATATATATATATTATATATAATGAACTGATGTAATAAATTGGATTGGTTATGAACGTCATTCCAGCTGGGTCTCACAGGATCTCCTCTGCTACATCGTTGTCTGTTATAATGCTTTATAATGGATCCTGGCGCTTTTTCGTTGCGCACGAACACGCGCATTTAGAGGAATGCGAATAACGGGCCGGCGTTCTGATCTAATCGCAGAGAAAGAGCTTAGCGTCTGTTCGGTATGTAAGATAAGGGCTTGTGTGTTTGGCGGTGTACCTACTGCGCGAGATCTCCGATGAGAAGACAGAGGCTAGACGCTGCATTACGGAGCGCTAATCTGGGTGATTATGTGTTGTAGCCGAGGCACGTCAGGCCCGGCCGGTGCTGCTGATGCTGCTGCTGCCACGGGCGCAGTGGGATTTGGGTTATCTCGGCTCCGTCTGTGCGACATCCAGCCAGATTGCGCTCCGAATTATAATCCACGCTTTTTTTTCTTTTTTCCCCCCCGTTTTATTTGTGCAAATGAGTAGCGAGCGAGCAGACAAGCTCGGCCAGGGACGTGACCTACTTCCATGTTTAAACCATTGTTTACCCTGTGTGATTCCCCCTGACCGTGTGCTTGTGCAGGCACCTGGCAGGGCACCTGGCATGTCCCGGGCACCATACGAAGGGATTTTGTGCAGACCAGGTGTAGCAGGCTTACTCCTACATGCACGGATGACTTCCGCCATCGGTGCACTTCTAGTACGCTTTTCCCGATCGCTCGCACTGATGTATCTTTAGCGCCTTTGAAAGCCAATGCTACGTTGTCCAACAGGGGGCGTAGCGGATTTTTCACGCCCGTGTTCAAGTGTAAATATGGCATCCCTTAGGCACGTATAATGTGGCGTACTATTTACTCGCCGTCATTTTTTACATTCTTATTATTATTATTATAAAATGTACTTATAAATGCGCTTATGAACAAATATAAACAACAACACCAGGGGAATAAAGAAGAATTAGCGTCTCTGTGGCTACTCACGTCATACCGTAAAGAAGATTTGTTAGCGTTAGCCGCTAGACGCTAGCGGTAGAGGTTGTTTGTTGACACTTCCGCGTGTGTAGGGAGGGACTGAATGGATGGAAGGAATAAAGACGGATGGAAATAATAAAGAAGTAGATGGAAAATTGGATATTAAATGTAATTTACAAGTCTTACATACACGTCATACATATATACATATATATTATATACATATATATATATATATGTATATATATATATAAATCTGTATATATTTTTCTTTTCTTTTTTTTATCCGGAGTCATGGTGAATCTGGAGCCACAAATATATGTATAGATTCCAGACTCTAGTAACTATAACAGATGTTATAATTATATACATTTCTTTCAAAATAAATGATTTGTTATAATTTATTTCATTAAAATTATCTGTTATTTAATGTTTGTTTTACTCTGGAACTTATTTGTTTAATATTACTTTCTTGGTAATTTCAGTGTGACTTTTTTAGTGGTTGTTTTAAGTGTTAAATACGGGACGTGGCTCCTTTAAGAATAATGTTCCGGTTTTGGTTGCTTTCCATATGAACTCATTCTATGTTTCGGTTATATTCACTAATATAGTTAGGAGATTGTTGTGAATGCGCAGCTAGTAGGCGTAAATTTAGGAAGCGCGAGTCGATGATGCCCTGAAGTTTCTTTATTCATTTTTATTTTTTCGTTTTTTTGTTGTTCGGGTTTCGTTCATTCGCCAACACGACGCAGAGTGAAGGAGCAGATCAGATTCCCCACATGGTGCCCCAGATAAGTGTGTGTGTTTAAAAATGTGTGTATATTATTTAACCATTTTATTTAAAATTGTTAAACAGAGCGCCATGTCGCAGGCAACAATCTGTTTTGGAAGCTGGGGTCAGAGTGCAATGATACGGGCCCCCCTGGAACAAGGGCCTTGCTGAAGGACCCCAAGGGTGGCAGCTTGGCAATACCGGAGCTTGAACCCCCAACCTTACGATCGGTAGCCCAAGTGCCTTAGTAGACCACAGAGCTACACCCCCCTCCTAGCTTTTGCATAGCTCTGGAAGCTGGGGTCAGAGCACAGGGACAGTCAAGGTACGGGGCCCCCGGGAGCAAACAGGGTTAAGGGGGCTTATTCAAGGAAAAACATGTATTTAAATAAGGCAGTGATTCTGATTCTTCCAAACAGGTGAACTTGCGGGCCCTTGAGGCCTTTGTGACCCTATTGAGAAGAGGTCTTGCTGGCCCTTACGACTCACCAATGATTTATTCATTCATTCATTCATCTTCTACCGCTATATCCGATCTTGCCTCGGGTCACGCGGAGTCTGTGCCTATATCAGGCGTCTATGGGCATTAAGGCAGGATACACCCTGGATGGAATGCCAACACATCGCAGGACACACACACTCACACATACATACACTAGGGACAATTTTCCAAAGAGCCAATCAACCTACCGTGCATGTTTTTGGACCGGGAGGAAACCGGAGAACCCGGAGAAAAACCCCCTGAGGCACGGGGAGAACATGCACAAACTCCACACAAACTCGAACCCGGACCCTGGCGGTGTGAGGCGAACGTGCTAACCACTAAACCACCGTGTCCCTATTCCAACGATTTATTTATTTATTTATTTATTTATTTATTTTCTGGTCTGTTTTCTTTTTCCGCGTCTCGGCGATTACCGGCTTTAAACGGGAACGAAATTACCCCTTAATGTCTTCTCTACTCAGCCCTTCAGCTGAATCTCTCTAGGTCACCCTGCTGATCCGTATCGATCTGGATCGGAGTAATTTAGAAGTCATATCTTTTCTTGTGGGCCTCCAGACCTGACGGGAAGCGAAGAGCTTGGGATAGGAGTGGAGGAAAAGAAAAAAAAACAAACAAACGAACAAAAAAAACAAACCACACACTTTCTCCCAATATCTATCTCATCCCAGGAGTCCGAATCAGCAATGTAATTAAGCTGTGTGGACTTCATGATTTACTCTCTCGACGCACGAAATGCAGGTGGAATAGATTAGCAGTGGGGATGCCCTGCTTGAAGAATTGGCCTTGATAAATTCGTCCTTGTGCTTTTACCACAAAGCTGGAGGCACACAATTATATAAAGTGTCATTGGATTCAGTCTTCCCCTTCGCTTGAACTAGGTGGGCACGGTGGCTTATTGGTTAGCACGTTCGCCTCACACCTCCAGGGTACGGGTTCGATTCCCGTCTCGGCCATGTGTGTGTGGAGTTTGCATGTTCTCCGCGTGCCTCAGGGGTTTTTTCTCCGGGTTCTCCGGTTTGCTCCCCCGTCCAAAAACATGCACGGTAGGTTGACTGGCACCTTGGAAAATTGTCCCTAGTGTATGAGTGTGTGTGTGTGTGAGTGTGTGTCCCTGTGATGGGTTGGCATTCCATCCAGGGTGTATATTGCCTTAATGCCCATAGACGCCTGAGATAGGCACAGACTCCCCGTGACCCGAGGGAAGATCGGATAAAGCGATAGAAGATGAATGAATGAATGAACACGACAATATCCCTGTGCACAAATCCATATGGGTTGGAGTCTCTTGGAATTCATCTCCAAAGGTACACTCCAACATGTGGAACAGACTGGAGGTTATTATAATGGGGACTCGGTGTGGAATGATCAAAAAGCGTATATGCAGGTAGATATGGGGATGGATGGATGGATGAGTCCGTTCCCATCATAGCCTCATGTTCCTTGGAAGCTGGTGTGGTGGGGATATCTCAATGGTTTAAGGTCCAAGCTGCCACTCTTAGGTCCTCAACCCTCGATGCTCCAGGGGGCGCTGTAACATGGCTGACCCTGCGCTCTGACCCCAGCTTCTAAATAAGCTGGGATATGTGATTCAGGCGGAGGGGAGGTAGATCAGTGGTTAAGGTGCTGGACTACTGATCGGTCAGGGAGTCGAGCCCTGTTATCGCAAAGCTGCCACTCTTGGTCCTTGAGCAAGTCCCTTAACCCTCTGTGCTCCAGGAGGCGCTGTATCATGCGCTCTGACGCCACCTTCTAACCCCAGTGTATTATAGGTGTACACCTGTAATGAAAAAAAGACATCTCTGGATAAAAAAAAAAACAACCAAGAAAAGTTTCATATTGCCGCTTTAATTACATACTGCAGCTTTAATACAGAACAGGAACTTGTCTTTCCCACATATCTGGGGAATATTTACAGAATATCTGATCTTTTGTTGACTGGATGTGCTCTAATCAGTATGTCTAGTTATTCATTCATTCATTCATCTTCTATCGCTTTTTCCGATCTTCCCTCGGGTCACGGGGAGTCTGTGTCTATCTCAGGCGTCTATGGGCATTTAGGCAGGATATACCCTGGATGGAATACCAACCCATCACAGGACACACACACACATTCACACACACATTCATACACTAGGGACAATTTTCCAAGATGCCAATCAACCTACCGTGCATGTTTTTGGACCGGGAGGAAACCGGAGAACCCGGAGAAAAACCCCCTGAGGCACGCGGAGAACATGCAAACTCTACACACACATGGCCGAGACGGGATTCGAACCCGGACTCTGGTGGTGTGAGGCGAACGTGCTAACCACTAAGCCACGTGACGTGACATTTGTTACAAGTTTTCTCTCAATCATTTGCTTTTTTATTGTAAAAAAAAAAAGATTAGACCTTACAAGAAGCTGTAATCCAAATTCATTCAAACATTTATCCAGGTAGGACCCCCCCCCCCCTTTTTCTCCCCACCCCCGGGCATCATGGCACAGGCAGAGAAAAGGCGAAAAACGCGTCCATATTTCATTTTAAGCGTAATTGCTTCGTCGGAAAAAGCAAATTGGTTTTCATCTAAATGCAAATGTTTTCGCCTCTCTGCTCGTGTTGTACAATAAGATCGCGCAGGCAGGGTTCAAACCCTTTTCCTGGATGTGGAGAAAGACATCAGATACGTACGCCGCTTCAATATTTAATCTGACCGAAGAGCACTGCTGGGAAAAAGGAGCACAGCGATGCCTGTAAATACTCAAAACACTAAAAATCCCTTTTACTTACACTTTAATGTCAGGCTGTAAAGCGAGACGGCGGGTCCTCGGACGGTCGCGAGGGGTAATAAACATGACGCTGAGGCGTCGTTAGGGTGACGTTTCACCAGAATGTTGCTGAAATAGCTTCTAATAGGCACGGATACTTCACACGAGGGCAGTGTACAAACGTTTGTGCGCGCATTTATATTAGCGACAGATTGAGTCCTTTAGGAAGTAACGTGATATGAGATCGAAATAATATTGGTTTTAGAAAAAAAACATTTGGCTATCGACACAGCTTTAGCTAGCATTTGTTAGGTACACAGCTCTAGCTAGCATTTGGCTATCTACTCAGCTCTAGCTAGCATTTGGCTAGCTTCTCAGCTTTAGCTAGCATTTGTTAGGTACACAGCTCTAGCTAGCATTTGGCTATCTTCTCAGCTCTAGTTAGCATTTGGTTAGCTACTCAGCTCTAGCTAGCATTTGGCTAGCTTCTCAGCTCTAGCTAGCATTTAGCTATATACTCAGCTTTAGCTAGCATTTGGTTAACTACTCATCTCTAGCTAGCATTTGGCTAGCTACTCAGCTCTAGCTAGCATTTGGCTATCTACTCAGCTCTAGCTAGCATTTGGCTAGCTTATCAGCTCTAGCTAGCATTTGGCTATCTACTCAGCTCTAGCTAGCATTTGGCTATCTTCTCAGCTTTAGCTAGCATTTGGCTATCTACTCAGCTCTAGCTAGCATTTGGCTATCTACTCAGCTCTAGCTAGCATTTGGCTAGCTTCTCAGCTCTAGCTAGCATTTGGCTATCTTCTCAGCTTTAGATAGCATTTGCCTATATATTCAGCTCTAGCTAGCATTTGGTTAGGTACACAGCTTTAGCCAGCATTTGGCTATCTACTTAGCTTTAGCCAGTATTTGGCTATCTACTTAGCTTTAGCCAGTATTTGGCTATCTACTTAGCTTTAGCCAGCATTTGGCTATCTACTCAAATTTAGCTAGCAGTTAGCTATCTACTATACTCATCTTTAGCATTTGGCTATATACTGTACTCAGCTCTAGCTAGCAGTTGGCTAGATTCTCAGCTTTAGATAGCATTTGGCTATCTACTTAGCTTTAGCCAGCATTTGGTTAGCTACTAAGCTCTAGCTAGCATTTGGCTATCTACTGTAATCATCTTTAGCTAGCATTTGGCTAGCATCTTCTTAGCTTTATCCAGCATTTAGCTATCTACACAGCTTTAGCTAGTATTTGGCGAGCTGCTCAGCTCTAGTTAGCATTTAGCTATCTACTCAGCTCTAGCTATCATTTGGCTATCTACTCAGCTCTAGCTAGCATTTGGCTATCTACTCAAATTTAGCTAGCAGTTAGCTATCTACTATACTCATCTTTAGCATTTGGCTATATACTGTACTCAGCTTTAGCTAGCATTTGGTTATCTACTCAGCTCTAGCTAGCAGTTGGCTAGATTCTCAGCTTTAGATAGCATTTGGCTATCTACTCAGCTTTAGCTAGCATTTGGTTAGCTACTAAGCTCTAGCTAGCAGTTGGCTAGCTTCTCAGCTTTAGATAGCATTTGGCTATCTACTCAGCTTTAGCTAGCATTTGGTTAGCTACTAAGCTCTAGCTAGCATTTGGCTATCTACTGTAATCATCTTTAGCTAGCATTTGGCTATATTCTTAGCTTTATCCAGCATTTAGCTATCTACTCAGCTCTAGCTAGCAGTTGGCGAGCTGGTCAACTCTAGCTAGCATTTAGCTATCTACTCAGCTTTAGCTGTCATTTGGCTATCTACTCAGATTTAGCTAGCAGTTAGCTATCTACTATACTCATCTTTAGCATTTGACTATATTCTGTACTTAGCTTTAGCTAGCATTTGGCTGTCTACTCAGCTCTAGCTAGCAGTTGGCTAGATTCTCAGCTTTAGATAGCATTTGGCTATCTACTCAGCTTTTTCTACTTCAAAATAGTGTTTCATTAAGTTTTCTTGTAGTGACAGTTTGCTAAAACTCTAATTTTTTAAAATAAATCTAGCAAGCTAGCTAAGGTGGAGTTTTGGAGATGTTCTATGAGGGTTTGATGGGTTGTTTTTTTCCCCCGCAATGTGCTAAAGTGCTACCTAATTTCACTTAGCTAGGTGTGTTTTTTTATATGTGTAATATATTCAAATATATATAACCTGTTTTGATTTATGGCACCTTCCAGAGTGACTTACTTACAGATAATTCAGATATACAATTGAGCAAGTAAGGATTAAGGGCCATGCTCAAGGGCCCCGCAGTGGCAGCTTGGTGGGTCTGGGATTTGAAGCCATGAATTTACAATCCGGAGTTTAACCACTGAGGCTGAAGCACAGAAAATATTAGAATAAAAAGAATTAGTAAAATATTAGTAATAAATATTAGTTAGTTAATAATAGTAAAATATTAGTTAAGAAAGTTAATAGTTAAGACAATTTGTGTATTTCAATGTAGAATAATTGACTAATTACTTTTACTCAAGTGGACCCCTTTCATTATCGTAATATATTAACGAGTGTATCTCTACGTGACCTTAACTATTGATCTAGTTAAGGTCAAGCAGCGATGCACTTGGTAGCGCATTACTCCAGTGAAAGGGGTCCACTTGAGTAAAAGTACATTCATTCATTCATTCATTCATTCATTCATCTTCTACCGCTATATCCCCGGTCACGGAGAGTCTGTGTCTATCTCAGGCGTCTATGGGCATTAAGGCAGGATACACCCTGGATGGAATGCCAACCCATCGCAGGACACACACACACACACACTCACACACACACATTCATTCACTAGGGACAATTTTCCAAGGTGCCAATCAACCTACCGTTCATGTTTTTTCGACCGGGGAGGAAACCGGAGAACCCGGAGAAAAACCCCCTGAGGCACGGGGAGAACATGCACAAACTCCACACACACATGGCCGAGGCGGGAATCAAACCCGGACCCTGGCGGTGTGAGGTGAACGTGCTAACCACTAAACCACCGTGCCCCGCTTAAAAGTACATTTAATCGATCTTGAAAATTAATGTTCATAATTATTATTTTACAATCCGTGCTTTACGTCTCAATGGTAAATTCATGGCTTCAAATACCAGGCCTACCAAGCTCCCACTGCGGGGCCCTTGAGCATGGCCCTTAACCCTTACTTGCTCAACTGTAACTGTACATCTGTAAGTAAGTCTCTCTGGATCGGGGCGTCTAACAAAGTGCCATAAATGAATTAAAATAAAAAACTAATTAAATTCGCAAAAAGCCGAGGTATCGCTGCGTAGACAAATATCCCTCCTGACATGATCCCCCTTTGGTTTGCGGTATTGCCCAGTGTCAGGAGGGATATTCGCCTATACAGCAATACCTTGGCTTTTGCGAATTTAATTTTTTTATTAAATTATGGCACTTTGTTTGACTCGTGCACTGAAATATCCGTAACCCGAAATGGAATTCCCCATAAGGAATGCCTTCCAGACGAGCAGTAATATTACTATACAACCAATATGCGCTAATATTATTTACTTTTTAGCGTTTAATAATGGCCCTGTGACGGAGAAAAGCATGATCTTTACCAGGCACTTTTATGAGAAGACTGGATGATGGCACGATGGCGGTGCTGTTCGGAGGAGGGAGAATTATTGTTTGGAAGGAGAATGTCTTTCCATTATAATATCAGGCCCTCGCTATGAACTCAACGAAGGAACCGAGGGGTTATAACTGACTGCGAGGGGTTATAACTGACTGCGAGGGGTTATAACTGACTGCGAAAGGTTATAACTGACTGCGAAAGGTTATAACTGACTGCGATGGGTTATAACTGACTGCGAGGGGTTATAACTGACTGCGAAGGGTTATACCTGACTGCGAAGGGTTATAACTGACTGCGAGGGGTTATAACTGACTGGCCCTGGTGGGCATTTCGCAGGAACCCTGGCACCCTCAAATAAACTGAATTACTCGTATACTCATAAGAATAGTCGTTATTTGTCACATATATGTGAAGCTATGTTTGGAAGCTGGGGTCCAAGCACAAGGAACAGCCATGATACGGCGCCCCCTGGAGGTCAGAGGATTAAGAAAAGGTGAACACAGGGCCACAGGGATTAAGGGCATTGGGTGGTTAGCGATACACAGGACTTGAAACCATAATCTGCGCTTCCACTGTAATTATAAATGTATGTATTTCAGTAAAGCTGCTCAGAGAATGTATCCAAAAAAAAGTCATACACATAATATAGGGGACACGGTGGTTTAGTGGTTAGCACGTTCGCCTCACACCGCCAGGGTCCGGGTTCGATTCCCGTCTCGGTCATGTGTGTGTGGAGTTTGCATGTTCTCCCCGTGCCTTAGGGGGTTTTCCTCCTGATTCTCCGGTTTCCTCCCGGTCGAAAAACATGCACGGTAGGTTGATTGGCACCTTGGAAAATTGTCCAAGTTAGTGTGTGAATGTGTGTGTGTGTGTGTGTGCCCTGTGATGGGTTGGCATTCCATCCAGGGTGTATCCTGCCTTAATGCCCATAGACGCCTGAGATAGACACAGGCTCCCCGTGACCCGAGGGAAGATCGGATAAAGCGGTAGAAGATGAATGAATGAATGAATGAATGTATAAACATTTTCCCTGGCAAACTCTGCTTTACGTCATCCGCATTAGTTCACACAGGACATGCATAACTGTACAACGTCACCCCCTTATTTATATCCAAAGTCATTCCTTTATGCTTTTTTTTTATTGCATTTCCTTGTCCCGATATAAGAATGGAATACCAGCCAGCGATTGCAGTGGACAGACTCGGAGAGCAAGGAGGCTCAAATTTAAGTGCTTTTCCCCGAAATAGTCTCTGATGTAAGACTGTGTGTTTTTCCTCTGACTGATCCATCAATGTCATCTCTCACTCCACACATCTCTTGCATTTCTATTAGAAACGAGGGCGACTGCTGTGGACTTTCGCTCCGACGCTCAACGAGATTTTGTCCACGCTCACACAAACCGCACTTTTGCCCCCCCCCCCATTCCCATGCTATAATTATGTTCTGCTTTATAGGCGTTTAATGTAATGAAGGTAATTATTCACGCTAATTTTTTTTTCCCCCACGACGCCATCAGCAAATGTCCTGTAAGTGCCTGTGAGCGAATAAGCAAACGCACCTTTGCAGAAGAGTAGTAGTATAGAAGAGTAGTGTATCTGTTCCATCAGAGTAATCCCCGTTATCGCATGATTTCCCGGAGCTCGATTACAGCGCAAATCATCAGAGACCTGGGGAAAAAAACATCGATCTTAAATAGCGAGGCAAGTTCAGCATGTAGGATTTTCTTTATTTGATTACCGGACGCAAGGAAAAATATAGCTGCGAGCAGCGATGACGGGCCCAAGCCGTGTGCCAAAGTATTGCACGTTCCATTGGGTGCGATTTTAGAACAACTCTTAATAACTCACTTCCTGTGGATCAGAACCCATGACGATTTTGGCAGCAAATTTTATATTATGCAGACGCTCGCATGATTAACGCATTAATGTTAGCGCGGGCATTGATTATCTGCTCTGGGGGCACGCAGGTTCTATGTTATGATCCCGTCCTCGGCCATGTGTGTGTGTGGAAGTTTGCATGTTCTCCCCGTGCCTCAGGGGTTTTCCTCGGGTTCCGGTTTCCTCCCGGTCACATGCCGGTAGGTTGATTGCACCTTGGAAAATTGTCCCTAGTGTATGAATGTGTATGAATGTCCTGTGCAATGGGTTGGCATTCCATCCAGGGTGTATCCTGCCTTAATGCCCATAGATGCCTGAGATAGACACAGACTCCCCGTGACCCGAGGGAAGATCGGATAAAGTGGTAGAATGAATGAATGATCTGCTCCTGCACCTGTGTAAACGAGTGAACGAGTGCCGTATTACGGAAGCGCATTTTTCTTTTTGTGAATGACGCAATGCGTTTCCGTATAACCTTAAACGTATCACCGGTTTATATGGAAAAGCAACCGGAACAGAATTCTTAAAGGAGCCACGTCCCATATTTTACAATTAAAACGCACTAATGCACTAAAATAGTATCATTGAAATGAACAAGCCAAGAAATTAATATTAAAAATATATATTCATTAACCGCGAATAATATTTAAATATGTGTAATATTAATATTAGATCTATGTTATAAATCATATCGAAGTATATTTAGATAATATATATATATATACTATATTATATATATATATATATATCTATATATATATAGTATAATATATTATATATATTCTATAATATCTAATTCATTGGAATTTGTCATAAAATGAATTCTGAATAAATTTGTCATAAATTGTTATGACAAACACAATGTGATCTAAAAATCATCTAATTCAAAAAAATGACAAACTTTCAATTGTCTAAAAATAAAAAAAAAATATTTTCTTGTCTTTATTGAACACAATCATTCAACATTCAAAATGGCAGTGGAAAAAGTAAGTGAAACCTTAGAATGAATAACTGGTTGACCCCCCCTGGCAGCAATAACCTCAACCAGGCGCTTAACCTCAACCAGGTAGCTGTGGATCAGACCTGCACATCGCTGAGGAGGAATTTTAGCCCATTCTTCCTGGCAGAACTGCTTTAGCTCTGTCATATTCTTTGGACGTCTCATGTGCCCTCTTCAAGTCAATCCATCAAGTCAATCCATATCATCTCTATTGGGTTGAGGTCTGGGCTCTGACTCGGCCACTTGGCCAGTCCAAAAGGCGGATTTTGTTTTTCTGAAGAATCCATTCTGTTGTGGACTTGCTCCGGCTCCGGTTTTTTGGGTCGTTGTCCTGTTGCATCACTCACTTTCTACACAGTTTCAGCTGATGTACAGACATTCTCACATTATCCTGAAGAATTGTCTGATATACTTGGGAATTCATCTTCCCCTCAATGATTGCAAGCTGGCCAGGCCCTGATGCAGCAAAGCAGGCCCAAATCATGATGCTTCCTCCACCATACTTTACAGTTGGGATGATGTGTTTTCGATATGCCGTGCCCTTTCTACGCCGATATGTAGTGCTGTGTGCCCTTTCCAAATAGTGTAGTGCTGTCCCAAATGTTCAATCTTAGTTTCATCTTCAGTTTCATCATTCCACAAAACATTTTGCCAATACCGCTGTGGAGTGTCAATGTGCTCTTTTGCAAACTTAAGGCGTGCAGCAATGTTCTTTTTAGTAAGCAGCGGCTTCCTTGGCGGTGTCCTGCCGTGGATACCCTGCTTGTTCAGTGTTTTACGTATTGTAGACTCATGAACAGATATGATATTTTAGCAAGTTCCAATGATGCCTTCAAATCTTTGGCTGTTATTCGGGGTTGTTTTCTTTACCTCATTGATGAGTGTTCGTTGTGCTCTTGGTCATTTTGTGGGGCGCCCACGGGGCGCCCGTTTCTAGGTAGAGTAGCAACGGGGCGCCCAGTCCTTCAAATTAGAGTCTCCATTTGTAGATTGTCTCCATTTGTAGATTGTTTGCCTGGTGAACTGTAGACTGGTGAATTTCTAAAGTCTTTGAAATTTCTAAACTTTGTAACCCTCGCCAGCTTCAT
>JACRUU010000007.1:31193736-31213736 GCA_030449085.1 Kryptopterus vitreolus | reverse complement strand
AGACACACAGACAGACAGAAAGACAGACACACACAGATAGATAGATAGATAGATAGATAGATAGATAGATAGACACACAGACAGACAGACACACAGATAGATAGATAGATAGACAGATAGATAGATAGACAGATAGATAGATAGAGAGACAGAGAGACAGACAGATAGATAGAGGGACGGATGGATGGATGCGGGTTTGGTAGTAAAAGCTCAGTACAGTGCCGTGTGCAGTGATGACAGCGTAATGGTTTGTAATTGTAACGGTAATGACCGTGTTGTTTGTTGTTGTTGTTGTTGTTTGTTTGTTGTTGTTCACAGAGAGCTGGTCCTCACGCTGGCGCTCGGTCAGGTCCTGTCTCTGCTCATCTGTGGCATCGGTCTGACCAGCAAGTACCTGGCCACTGATTACCGCGCCAACACGCCCGTGTTCCAGTGCTTTCTCAACTACATCCTGCTGTTCCTGGTCTACACCACCACACTCGCAGTCCGGCAGGGTAAGGCCCAAACGCACCGTTATTTATTTATTTATAATTTAATTTAATTTAATTTAATTTAATTTAATTTAATTTAATTTAATTTATTTTATTAAGCTTGGAACAAAAAAAAATCCATCCACTAATTTTCAATAAAAAAAAGACATGATGTAATCCAGGGGATGATGGGTAAATACTGAGTTTCCTTTTGAAGTCTTCCGATGGTGAATATTTATCTCTCTAGCCTTTTTTTTTTTTTTTTTGCTGACTCTTCAGGGGTGCAGTGTAACATGTGAATGTTTTGGGATATGGGATGATATAGGATGGTACGGGATGATATGGGATGGTACGGGATGATATACGGGATGATACGGGATGATACGGATGATACGGGATGATATGGGATGATATGGGATGATACGGGATGATATACGGGATGATACGGGATGATACGGGATGATACGGATGATACGGGATGATATGGGATGATACGGGATGATACGGGATGATACGGGATGATACGGGATGATATGGGATGATGATACGGGATGATATCCGGGATGATATGGGATGATATGGGATGATATGGGATGATATGGGATGATACGGGATGGTACGGGATGGTACGGGCTGATGAACGGGATGATATGGGATGATACGGGATACGGGGTACGGGATGTACGGGATGATATGGGATGATACGGGATGATATGGGATGATATACGGGATGATATGGGATGATACGGGATGGTACGGGATGATACGGGATGATACGGGATGATACGGGATGATACGGGATGATATGGGATGATACGGGATGATATACGGGATGATACGGGATGATACGGGATGGTACGGGATGATACGGGATGATATGGGATGATATGGGATGATATGGGATGATACGGGATGATATGGGATGATACGGGATGATATGGGATGATATGGGATGATATGGGATGATATGGGATGATATGGGATGATATGGGATGATATGGGATGATATGGGATGATATGGGATGATATGGGATGATATGGGATGATATGGGATGATATGGGATGATGATACGGGATGATATGGGATGATATGGGATGATATGGGATGATATGGGATGATATGGGATGATATGGGATGATACGGGATGGTACGGGATGATACGGGATGATACGGGATGATATGGGATGATACGGGATACGGGATGATATACGGGGATACGCGATGATACGGGATGATATGGGGATACGGGGATACGGGATGATACGGGATGGGATGGTACGGGATGATACGGGATGATACGGGATGATACGGCGATGATACGGGATGATATGGGATGATACGGGATGATACGGGATGATACGGGATACGGGATACGGGACGGGCTGATACGGGATGATATGGGATGATACGGGATGATACGGGATGATACGGCGATGATACGGGATGATATGGGATGATACGGGATGATACGGGATGATACGGGATGGTACGGGATGGTACGGGATGGATATACGGGATGATATGGGATGATATGGGATGATGATATGGGATGATATGGGATGATATGGGATGATATGGGATGATATGGGATGATATGGGATGATATGGGATGATATGGGATGATATGGGATGATATGGGATGATATGGGATGATATGGGATGATACGGGATGGTACGGGATGATACGGGATGATACGGGATGGTACGGGATGGTACGGGATGGTACGGGATGATACGGGATGATACGGGATGATACGGGATGATATGGGATGATACGGGATGATACGGGATGATATGGGATGATACGGGATGATATGGGATGATATGGGATGATATGGGATGATATGGGATGATATGGGATGATATGGGATGATATGGGATGATACGGGATGATATGGGATGATATGGGATGATACGGGATGATATGGGATGATATGGGATGATATGGGATGATATGGGATGATATGGGATGATACGGGATGATACGGGATGATATGGGATGATATGGGATGATACGGGATGATATGGGATGATATGGGATGATACGGGATGATATGGGATGATATGGGATGATACGGGATGATACGGGGATACGGATGATACGGGATGATATGGGATGATGATACGGGATGATATGGGATGATATACGGGATGATACGGGATGATACGGGATGATATGGGATGATATGGGATGATACGGGATGATATGGGATGATATGGGATGATATGGGATGATACGGGATGATACGGGATGATACGGTATGGGTATGGGGCACGAGCGGTTCCTCGCCTCGTCTTTTATCCTCATTACTGTTTCATGTGGCCTTTCCTCCAATCCTCCCGAACGACTCTGTGATGGATCCCTCAGTGCTCATCAACAGTAAAGCCCCAAGCAGGGAGAGAATCAGGCCATTGTGTCGAGTCCACGCACTCAATATCATCCTTCTTCTTTCCCCCTCCCGCAGAAGTCAAAATTAAATTTGTTCCTAATTGTTCCACAACACAGTGAATTCTGTCATGGATCTTTCCCTTGAGACTGTCCGTGTCGATTTACAGCGTTCGGCAAAATAGTCCCGTCAAGGCAATGCTGCACACATATCACATATATCTACATATCAAATATTAGTCATGTTATAAATAGGACAATTATAGCACTAATCATTATATATATAAAACGTAGGGCTGTAAATCAGTTCAAACGATTAATCACGATTAATCGCACGACCGGCATAACTTAACTCGCGATTCATTTTTATGATAGGGGCACGGTGGATTAGTGGTTAGCACGTTCACCTCACACCGCCAGGGTCCGGGTTCGATTCCCGTCTCGGCCATGTGTGTGTGGAGTTTGCATGTTCTCCCCGTGCCTCAGGGGGTTTTTTTCTCCGGGTTCTCCGGTTTCCTCCGGGTTCCTCCCGGTCCAAAAACATGCACGTTAGGTTGATTGGCACCATGGAAAATTGTCCCTAGTGTATGAATGTGTGTGTGTGTGTGTGTGTGCCCTGTGACGGGTTGGCATTCCATCCAGGGTGTATCCTGCCTTAATGCCCATAGACGCCTGAGATAGACACAGACTCCCCGTGACCCGAGGGAAGATCGGATAAAGCGGTAGAAGATGAATGAATGAATGAATTCATTTCGTGTTCATTTTTTATTGGTTGTTTTAGTTAAATCGGGTACGTGGCTCCTTTAAGAGTTATGTTCCGTTTTTGGTTGCTTCCCATATAAACTGGTGATTCCCGTGCTAGACAAAATTCGACTTTGGTTTGCTGTTTGTACCTGTTTGTAGTCGGTGTTTTGGGGTTTATCATGTTTGTCCCGCACACACACACACACACACACACACACACACACACACACACACACACACACACCTCCACATTCAACAATGTGTGTTGTGTTTGAGATGCTGGAATGAATTAGTTCCTTTAGTCGCCACAAAAAAAAAGAATGTTACAGCGGGGCTTTGGTTTGTTGTCTGAAGTCTCAAAGCAGAACGAATGATGAAACCCCGCCCCCTCTTGTAAACGAGCTCTTCGGATTCGTCAGAGCGCCACCGTGTTGTATTTCCCAAAGCGTAATACGGAGGCCATGAATTCGAATGAATCGATAATAACGCTCAGCTTTAACCTCTAACCTGAGGCCTAATTCAAGAGGACATTTTAGGAAGCGTGAGTGGATGTTTTTTTTTGTTAATAAACCACATCTTTCTCCTCTTTTATCTTCCGTCTCAACATTACAAACGTTAATCGCGGCTGAGGAAAGCTCAATGCTGAAGTTTCTTTATTCTTTTTTTTCTTTTTTTTTGAGCTTTGTTGTTCGGCTTTCGTTCATTCGCTGTTAAAGCGAATTTGAGTTAACACATTAATACCAGCATGGACAAAAGAAAGATAGACAGACAGATAGATGGATAGATAGATAGATAGTCAGACAGACAGATAACTAATAGATAGATAGATAGATAGATAGATAGATAGATAGATAGATAGATAGATAGATAGATAGATATAGATAGACAGACAGACAGACAGATAGAAAGAAAGAAAGATAGATAGACAGATAGATGGATGGATATATAAATAGATAGTCAGACAGATAACTAATAGATAGATAAATAGACAGACAGACAGACAGATAGAAAGAAAGATGGACGTTCGGACGGACGGACGGGTGGATAGCGATAGATAGATAGATATAGATCGATAGATAGATAGATAGATAGATAGATAGATAGATAGATAGATAGATAGATAGATAGACAGATAGATAGATAGATAGATAGATAGATAGACAGATAGATAGATAGATAGACAGATAGATAGATAGATAGATAGATAGATAGATAGATAGATAGATAGATAGATAGATAGATAGATAGATAGATAGATAGATAGATAGATAGATAGATAGATAGACAGACAGACAGATAACTAATAGATAGATAGATAGATAGACAGACTAGATCAGAGACGATAGACTAATAGATAGATAGATAGATAGACAGACAGACAGACAGACAGATAGAAAGAAAGAAAGAAAGAAAGAAAGAAAGATGGACGGACGGACGGACGGATAGATAGATAGATAGATAGATAGATAGATAGATAGATAGATAGATAGATAGATAGATAGATAGATAGATAGATAGATAGATAGATAGATAGATAGAAAGAAAGATAGACAGACAGATAGATGGATGGATAGATAGATAGTCAGACAGACAGATAACTGATAGACAGACAGACAGACAGATAGATAGATAGATATATAGATAGATAGATAGATAGATAGATAGATAGATATAGATAGATAGATAGATAGATAGATAGATAGAGATAGATAGATAGATAGATAGATAGATCTAGATAGATTGATAGATAGATAGATAGATAGATAGATAGATAGATAGATAGATAGATAGATTATCCTTTGAGATGATGTTTGGCATGCATGGCCCTCCGTTGCCATGGAGACCGAGTCAGACCGAGTCAGACCGAGTCAGACCGAGTCAGGAAAATCCGTGTCTATGAAGGTGAATTAGTAGATCAGAGTTCGTGATTATATCACAATATTCTTCTTTTACCATTATTTTATGATAATGGACTGAAAATGCGAACAGACCATAATATGCTTTTCTTTTTTTTTTTGCAAAGTTTGAACCTGGCTTAGATGTTTTCTCCTTCTTGGCAGGACGAAGCCGTTGCATGCTGCCACTCTGGCCCCAAGCCCAGACAGATGAAGAATACCTCCCATATCCTGTAGTCACATGTAGGGAGCAGCCTGTACTCTCTGCCAAACGTTCCTTTAATGTTGCTGTAGGACCCCTGACAACCTCCCTGGCTCCTTTTCCCTTCGTATTCTCGGCAATGTTTTCATCGTTATATCGTAATAATATCTACTCTACCTGTTCATGCCATCACTGTTTATGTCCATGCTGTATTTAGTGTAATATTGTGGAGCTCTCGTCTCACCCATGCCTTTAAACACTGAGATTCTGCTTTGGGGTTTCCTAAAATGTAAAAGGAGAAAGAAAGGGAAATGTAATCGTGCAGCATTTTATTATATATATATATATATATATATATATATATATATAAATTACCTTATGCTGTTACATGTAGCTAGTTACTACTCCACAACACCCCAACACTGTGTGTGTGTATATATATATATATATATATATATTCATTCATTCATTCATTCATCTTCTAATCTCTTCTACGACCGCTTTATCCGATCTTCCCTCGGGTCACGGGGAGTCTGTTTCTATCTCAGGCGTCTATGGGCATTAAGGCAGGATACACCCTGGATGGAATGCCAACCCATCGCAGGGCACACACACACATTCACACACACACACACATTCATACACTAGGGACAATTTTCCAAGGTGCCAATCAATCTATCATGCATGTTTTTGGACCGGGGGGAAACCGGAGAACCCGGAGAAAAAAAAACCCCTGAGGCACGGGGAGAACATGCAAACTCCACACACACACACATGGCCGAGACGGGAATCGAACCCGGACCCTGGCGGTGTGAGGCAGGAACGTGCTAACCACTAAACCACTGTGCCCCTTGTATATATATATATATATATATATATATATATATATATATATATATATATATATATATATATATATATCGTCTAAAGTGTCCATAAACAATGCGGCGTTACGTAATTTGATTCCGAAATAAATCTAACAGTAATCCGTTACAGTTACTGAGAATAAATGTGTCGTTAAATTACTTATGAAAATGTTAAAGATTACGTGATTTTGATTTGAATGATGATAATCTGCTGCGGATTCATTTCGAAAAATGTCACCTATTTTTTCCCGAAGGTTTCAATGTTTCTTCCTTTAGAATGTTAACTCAAAGAGCCCCCTAGTGGACAAATGGAAGTAATCAAAAAATCAAAAAAGTAAAGAGTTACTTTACTTTTATAAAGTCGCTGAAAAAGTTACACTACTTATTACATTTTCTATAGGGTCATTTATAATCTGTAATTTATAAACATAAAGGAAACAACAAAAAAAACAACAACACAACAACAATCAAAACGGGCGATAACAAGACAAGTTTGTTTTATTTACAGTGTTGTGGAGTTACAACAGTATTTCGTTACAGTTACTGCGAACAAATGTGTCATTAAATGACTTATGAAAATGTTAAAGATTACAAATAGCTGTTACATCTGAAACAATTACATGTCAAAACGGCCCTTTAGACGACGGCATGATTTTCACCTCAAAAATGTAACCTATTTTTTCCCCGAGGGTTTGAATGTTTTTTTCCTTAGAATGTTAACTCAAAGAGCCCCCTAGTGGACATATGGAAGTAATCATAAAAAGTCATCAGTTACTTGTACTTTTATAAAGTTATAAAGTCCTCGAAAAAGTTACACTACTTATTACATTTTGAATGGTGTCGTATGTAATAATATGTCATTTATAATATGTATATAATATACATGAGGACACGGTGGTTTAGTGAGTTAGCACGTTCGCATCACACCGCCAGGGTCCGGGTTCGATTCCCGTCTCGGCCATGTGTGTGTGGAGTCTGCATGTTCTCCCCGTGCCTCAGGGGCTTTTTCTCTGGGATCTCCGGTTTCCTCCCCCGGTCCAAAAACATGCACGGTAGGTTGATTGGCACCTTGGAAAAATTGTCCCTAGTGTATGAATGTGTGTGTGTGTGTGTGTGTGTGTGTGTGTGTGTGATGGGTTGGCATTCCATCCAGGGTGTATCCTGCCTTAATGCCCATATACCCATAGACGCGCCTGAGATAGACACAGGACTCCCCGTGACCCGAGGGAAGATCGGATAAGCGGTAGAAGATGAATGAATGAATATGTATATAATATACATGAGGCCACGGTGGTTTAGTGAGTTAGCACGTTCGCATCACACCGCCAGGGTCCGGGTTCGATTCCCGTCTCGGCCATGTGTGTGTGGAGTTTGCATGTTCTTCATGTTCCCTCCCGTGCCTCAGGGGGTTTTTCTCTGGGTTCTCCGGTTTCCTCACCCGGTCCAAAAACATGCACGGTAGGTTGATTGGCACCTTGGAAAAATTGTCCCTAGTGTATGAATGTGTGTGTGATAGTGTGTGTGTGCGATGGGTTGGCATTCCATCCAGGGTGTATCCTGCCTTAATGACCATAGACGCCTGAGATAGACACAGACTCCCTGTGACCCGAGGGAAGATCGGATATAGCGGTAGAAGATGAAAGAATGAATGAATGAATATGTATATAATATACATGAGGCCACGGTGGTTTAGTGAGTTAGCACGTTCGCATCACACCGCCAGGGTCCGGGTTCGATTCCCGTCTCGCCATGTGTGTGTGGAGTTTGTGCATGTTCTTTGTTCTTCCCGTGCCTCAGGGGGTTTTTCTCTGGGTTCTCTTCCTCTTCTTCTTCTTCTCCGGTTTCCTCCCCCGGTCCAAAAACATGCACGGTAGGTTGATTGGCACCTTGGAAAAATTGTCCCTAGTGTATGAATGTGTGTGTGTGTGTGTGTGTGTGTGGGTGTGATGGGTTGGCATTCCATCCAGGGTGTATCCTGCCTTAATGCCCATAGACGCCTGATATAGGCACAGGCTCCCCGTGACCCGAGGGAAGATCGGATAAAGCGGTAGAAGATGAAGGAATGAATGAATGAATGAATGAATGTAATATACATATGTAATATGTAATTTATTACATTTCCAAAGTAACCTTCCTCACACTGATTATTTAACACTATAACGCTCATTCGATTCTTAAAACTCCGTACCCAATTATTAAAGGTAGTCTTTTTTTTAATATCTAAAATAAGTCATGTGGTATTTTATGGGTTGTCGAGATTTTTTACTTTAAAATGTTTACCTTTCATCACCAAAAAAAAAACCATGCTTTTCAATAACGCTATATAGACATTCGTCTGCTCAGTGCCGTTGAAAAAAAAAGCAGCCTCCGTCTCTGTCATCGCTTCAATAATTGATCTGAGAAAATCGAATAGCCTCTTCGAAAACGAAAAGAAAGAGAGGAAAAAAAAAAAAAACCTTGACGCCGTTAAATAAAGCACACATTTCTGATGCAACGTCTGACAGAAGCAGACAGACTCGGATATGGAGGCACCTGTAAGGCCTTGGGAAGACGATTGTTTTAAGGATAACATGCGCTTTTCGAGCTCGTGTCGACACTCGGATGAGACTTCTTTGATATATTGAGGTTTTTTTTTCTTTTTTCTTTTTTTTAGCGCAGTGCGTTTAATATACTGTACGGTGACAGACTCTTTTTTTCCGAAGCGTTCGTTGCACTCAGACAGCAGATTTTTATTGCATCAATATATTTGATGTCATGATAAAAGCATATTTTATTATTGCATTGTTCCATGAGGGATGAAACCCTAAAAACTGTGACAGATGTCATAATTCTGTATGTTTCTCTCTCCCTTTAATAACATTGTTGATTATTTAATATTCATTTTACTCTGGAAATTCATCTTTTCAGATTCATTTCTTGGTCATTTTAATGTTTAGTGGTGGTTTTAAGTGTAAAATATGGGACGTGGCTCCTTTAAGAATTGTGTTCCGGTTGATTTTCCATATAAACTGGTGATATGTTTAGGTTATACGGAAGCGCATTGCATTCACAAAAAGGGTGTGTAATCTATATCTATATATATATATATATATATATAGTATATATTAATGATAATATATCATATATTAAAATATAAATGTGATTGTCATGTGTATATATATATATGTGTGTGTGTGTGTGTGTGTGTGGTGTGGGGGTGTGGGTGTGTGTGTGTGGTGTGTGTATATATATACTATAGGACATAGCATAGCTATATATATGGGTATGAGATAATAGTATATTAAGTGGTGTGGTATGTGTATACAACACCACACACACACACATAGAAGATATATATATATATATACATATAAACACACACACACACCACACACACACACACACACACACACACACACACACACACACACCAAACACACACACACATAGATATTATATATATATATACATATATATAATTGGTGTTTGTGTGTGTGTGTGGTGTGTGTGTGGTGTGTGTGTATAAAGGGCACGGTGGCTTAGTGGTTAGCACGTTCGCCTCACACCGCCAGGGCCTGGGTTCGATTCCCGTCTCGGCCATGTGTGTGTGGAGTTTGTGCATGTTCTCCCGTGTCTCAGGGGGTTTTTTTATCCGGGTTCTCCGGTTTCCCTCCCGGTCCAAAAACATGCACGGCAGGTTGATTGGCACCTTGGAAAAATTGTCCCTAGTGTGTGAATGTGGTGTGTGTGTGTGTGTGTGTGTGTGTGCCCTGCGATGGGGTTGGCATTCCATCCAGGGTGTATCCTGCCTTAATGCCCATAGACGCCTGAAGATAGGCACAGACTCCCCGTGACCCCGAGGGAAGATCGGATAAAGCGGTAGAAGATGAATGAATGTGTGTGTGTATGTATATATATATATATATATATATATATATATATATATATATATATATGTATGTGTGTGTGTGGAATATATGTTGCGTGTGTGGACCGGGTGGACTTTCCGCTTTTCCTCACCTCCGTTCCGTGTCACGGACTCGCGCGACCCTTAGCACCGCGCTCGCATTCGATTTAAAGTGTGGCGCCGCTGAATTGGGGACAGTGGATAGAGGAGGGAATCGTGAACAAGAGAACCTGGTCGAATGCCATCTCTCAAACTCTCTCTCCCACTCTCGCTCTCGTCTCTCTCTCTCTCTCTCTCTGTGTCTTTCCTTTAACGCCGAGGCACTTATCAGAGTAAGAGATGAGATGCGGCTGGTCGTATTCCTGCAGTCGGTGCGTTATTAATTACGCTGGCGTATTGCTGATAGGAAGGTTTCAGATGAAGGCGCATCGCGGCCGTCTGTCCTTATTAAGTCTGACTTATATTATGCCAATTATGAAGCACCGTGTGCTCGGGCTGATCAGAAGGGATGGTGCCGCTTTTAATTAAAGCTCAAAAAAAAAAAGGGAAAAACTTTTTTATTTTTATTGACAGGAAGTCTCTGAGGTAATACATGTCAACACGACAGCTGTCATATATCCTCCGTGTCCATGTATAGCGTGTCATATCCTCCGTGTCAAGTATAGCGTGTCATGATATGGATATGACAGGACAGAGTTACATAACAAGGCCATGTGGAGGGTGTGGCTTGTGATCAGGGGTTCGAGCCCTGGTCTTGCCAAACTGATGCCCTTGAGCAAGACTGTGCTCCAGGGGGCGCTGTTTCATGGCTGACCCTGCGCTCGGACCCCAGAACAAGCCTGGATATGCAAAGAAAGAGTTTCACTGTGCTGCAATATTCATTCATTCATTCATTCATCTTCTACCGCTTCCCCTCGGGTCACGGGGAGTCTGTGTCTATCTCAGGGGCATTAAGGCAGGATACACCCTGGATGGAATACCCAACCCATCGCAGGGCACACAACAAACACACACACACACACACACACATTCATACACTAGGGACAATTTTTTCCAAGGTGCCAATCAACCTACCGTGCATGTTTTTGGACCGGGAGGAAACCGGAGAACAACCCGGAGAAAAAACCCCCTGAGGCACGGGGAGAACATGCAAACTCCACACACACATCCACAGACACGGTGGCTTAGTGGTTAGCACGTTTCACCTCACACCACCAGGGTCCGGGTGTGTGGAGTTTGCATGTTCTCCCCGTGCCTCAGGGTTTTTTTTTTCTCCGGGTTCTCCTATTTCCCCCCCCGGTCCAAAAACATGCACAGTAGGTTGATTCGCACCTTGGAAAATTGTCCCTGGTGTATGAATGTGTGTGAAAGTGTGTTTGCCCTGCGATGGGTTGGCATTCCATATAGGGTGTATCCTGCCTTAATGCCCATAGACACCTGAGATAGACACAGAAAGAAGAATGAATGATATATATATATATAGATATATATATATATATATATATATATATATGACAAAATAGCCTATTGCAAATTGAGGACACAGTCTGGCTCGGCTTTCTTCTATTTTTCTCTTCGTTCTCGCTCTTTGCAGCTCCGAACTTAAGACGCCGTAAGTGTAAAATTTTCTGCGCTGACACTTCTGGTGTGATGTGAAAACCGGATTCTCTGAGCATGCGAGTGATTTTTCTGCCCCCAATGGCAAAAGACAAAATGTTTCCAAATGCCGAAACATGTCATGTGTTTATTGTGTAGTCCTCGTATTGCGTTTTCGTTTGGGTGTCTGAGATCTGAATGAATTCTGTATAACAGCACAAACAAAGAACACGTTTATCTCGACCGTCTCATCCAGTCATATATATATCGATAGATATATATATATATATATATATATATATATATATATATATATAGTCCATCCACACACACACACACATATACATCCAGTCATATATATATATATAGTCCACTCCATACACACACACACACAGATACATCCAGTCATATATATATTACGTAGTCCACTCCATTACACACACACACACATATACATCCAGTCAATATAAGTCACACACACACACACAAATATGCAGTCATATATATTATATATATATATATATATATATATATATATATATAATATATATATATATATATATATATATATATATATATATATATATATATATATATTATTTGTGTCATATAATTTGTCATATGTCATATTTGTGTGTGTGGTGAACGGATATATATAGACACGGCACTGTAAGATATACTATGTTGTGATAATCTAGATATATATATATATATATATATATATAGTTGATGTGGACTGCAATTTGTGTGTGTGTGTGTGGAGTGGACTATATATGACTGGATGTATATGTGTGTGTCTGGGTGGAATATAGAGGGATATATATAGATAGAGAGATAGAGAGATATAAGATATATAGAGATAGAGAGAGAGATAGATAGAGTCAACCCATACACACACACACACACACAAACACATATACATCCAGTCACATATATCAACCCGAGTCAAACCCAAGACCTCCTGTTACTTTATACAGTACTGTGTGAAAATGCTGTAAACCAAGAATGCAGTCGGAAAAACAAATGAGGAATGTTTATTTTTGTCAATTTGCAAAATGCGACGTGAGCGAACAAAATGGAAATCAAATCAATATTTGTTATGAGGACCTTTTGAAGAAGAAGTAGAAATAGTGGAAATGACGGCACCCCCCCCACACACACACAACATCATGGGATTTACATGAAGAGACAGAAGGATGTGAGACATGTTCACACCAAATATTGATTTTTATTTATATTTCTATGGGGCGCACGGTTGTCTTTAGTGGTTAGCACGTTCGCTTCAATCCTCACACCGCCAGGGTCCGGGGTTCGATTCCCGTCTCGGCCATGTGTGTGTGGAGTTTGTGCATGTTCTCCCCTGTGCCTCAGGGGTTTTTCTCCGGTTCTCCGGGTTCCGTATCTCCGGTTTTTCTTTCATCCCCGGTCCAAAAAACATGAACGGTAGGTTGCATTGGCACCTTGGAAAATTGTCCCTAGTGTATGAATGTGTGTGTGTGGTGTGTGTGTGTGTGTCCTGCGAGGGTTGGCATTCCATCCAGGGTGTATCCTGCCTTAATGCCCATAGACTCCTGAGATAGACACAGACTTATGTTGTAGTCCTTTTTAAGCAGCACCTCAGGATTGAAACTTTCCTGGTGAAGAAAAAGATAAAAAGTGTGTCATCTGCTTGCAGTATGAGATGACAGTCCTAGGGTGGTGTGTCCTGTTTCCGTTTGCCCACCCCCCCCCCCCCCCCCCCAGCGCCCACCCCCGTCCCCCGAGCCAACTAAGAGGGCGCTAAACACAGCCAAATATGCCACTATCCAACAGGACAATGGCCCCCGACTAGCATATGGTTCGCGCCCCCTCCCCTATTGTTCGAGGAATCAAAAATAAATGTGTGTTTTTTTTTTTTTTTTTTTCCGCGGGTGCCAGCTCTCGCCTTACCAATCTGTCAGCTCGGGGGCCACAGACTGCCAGGTGGAACTCGTCCAACAGCAAAGAGCGCGTGGCGGAGAGACTGCTAAAAATCACACAGCAAAAAGCTGACAACAGTTGCTGCGAGGAAGAAAAAAATAAATAGCACGGGGTTTTGTGGAGACGCACCTTTATTTATTCTGACCATCTTTTCTCATCCAGAAGAGCTCCATCGATCTGTTAGCGAAGTCGAAGGGGGGGGGGTTAACCTCAATGTGCACCACAGCATAGGTTTTATTTTACATTGAATGTCTTTCTTGGTCATTACAGATATATTACTTATATGGCATACTAGTACTTATATGCCTTTTAATGAGCATAGGTGTCAAATATTCAAATTAGTGAGATCTATGTGGTATGTATATGTATATATATATATATATATATATATATATATATATATATATATGATTTAATAACAATTAACGCAGTGTGTGCGTTACTATGTGTGTGATCTTCTCCTTCACTCTGCGTTGTGTTGGGCGAGCGATATGAACAAAATTCCCGAACGAACAAAAAGAACAAACGAATAAATAAACGTTCAGTGCATCCACTCACACTTCCTAAATTTCCCAGAATTACACCTACTAGCTGCTCATTCACAACAGGTACCGTATGCCACCTTACGCAAGCGCATCGCATTCCAAATCCTGTATTACGCAATAAAGCGCATTTTATCTGAATGCAATAAAGCGCTTCCTGTATAACCCTAAACACCGTATCACCAGTTTATATGGAAAGCAAAAACCGGAACACAATTCTTAAAGGAGCCACGTCCCATATTTTACACTTCAAACCAACACTAAACAAATTAACATTGAAATTAACAAGAAAATTCATATTAAAAAAAGATTAAATTCCAGAGAGTAAAATAAATATTCAGTCATTCATTCATCTTCTAACCCGCCTTTTTATCCGATCTTCCCTCGGGTCACGGGGGGGGTCTCAGGTATCTATCTCAGGGTGTCTATGGGCATTAAGGCAGGAATACCCTGGATGGAATGCCAACCCACACCACACACACACACACACACACACACACACACACACACACACACATTCACATTCATACACTAGGGACAATTTTCCAAGGTGCCAATCAACCTACCGTGCATGTTTTTGGACCGGGGGGAGGAAACCAGAGAACCCGGAGGAGAAAAACCCCCTGAGGCACGGGGAGAACATGCATCCACTCCACACACACATGGCCGAGACGGGAAATCGAACCCGGACCCTGGACGGTGTGAGGCGAACGTGCTAACCACTAAACCACCATAGTACCCCTTAAAATAAATATTAGATAAGCAATAGTTTTATTGAATGGAGAGATTTTGTGAGAAATGTATATAATTATAACATCTGTTTACAGTTATTTAGAGTGTTGGAAACATGAAAAGTATTCATTTATGGTACATTGAAAATGTGCGATTAATCATGATTAAATATTTTATTGATTGACAGATATATATATATCAATATATATATATATATATATATATATATATATATATATATATATATATATATATAATATAGATATTATAGCCACTATAGACATTATAGCCACATTTGATGGTTTTAAATCTCTGCTGGCATTGCTGGGCAAATGAGCGAGGGGCAAGTGCTATTAATGCAAGTGGCTAAAGGCGCCTGCTGTAAAAGAAAATAACAAATCTTTGCACAAGGTGACTTTTCGTGTCTAGTTAATCATCTCCAAAACTTAATATATATATATATATATATATATATATATATATATATATATATGTGTGTGTAAAGAGAGGGAGAGAGTATTGGAGGTATAAACACACACACGAACGTGTGTGAAAGTTTTCTATGGGGAAAAATTCCTGCTTTTTGGCCCCTGGTTCGGAATTCCGCGGGGCGATTCCTTATAAAAATAATGGCACACCCACACACTATCGGCCCGCACGATATGAGGTATGATTCAATAGGAATCGGACAAAAACTGAAAACTTCACTGAAGCTAGAGAGAGAGATTATAATAGTGATGCTTTTGCAAGTATATATATATTAAGAGAGAGAGAGAGAGAGTATTGGAGGGTATAAACACACACACGCACACACACACACACATATATATATATATATATATATATATATATATATATATACATATATATATATATATAGGGGCACGGTGGTTTAGGGGTTAGCACGTTCGCCTCACACCGCCAGGGATCCGGGTTCGATTCCCGTCTCGGACATGTGTGTGTGGAGTTTGCATGTTCTCCCCGTGCCTCAAGGAGGTTGTTTTTCTCCGGGTTCTCCGGTTTCCTCCTCCCGGTCCAAAACACATGCACGGTAGGTTGATTGGCACCTTGGAAAATTGTCCCTAGTGTATGAATGTGGTGTGTGTGTGTGTGTGTGTGTGCCCTGCGATGGGTTGGCATTCCATCCAGGGTGTATCCTGCCTTAATGCCCATAGACACCTGAGATAGGCACAGGCTCCCCGTGACCCGAGGGAAGATCGGATAAAGCGGTAGAAGATGAATGAATGAATGAATATATATATATATATATATATATATATATATATATATATATATATATACTATACTACACTACCATTCATTCATTCATTCATTCATCTTCTACCGCTTATATCCGATCTTCCCTTGGGTCACGGGGAGTCTGTGCCTATCTTAGGCGTCTATGGGCATTAAGGCAGGATAACACACACA
This sequence comes from Kryptopterus vitreolus, assembly GCA_030449085.1. Taxonomy (NCBI): domain Eukaryota; kingdom Metazoa; phylum Chordata; class Actinopteri; order Siluriformes; family Siluridae; genus Kryptopterus; species Kryptopterus vitreolus. The sequence continues at coordinate 31,197,026 of JACRUU010000007.1, read as the reverse complement.
CACACACACACACACACACTCACATTCATACACTAGGGACAATTTTCCAAGATGCCAATCAACCTACCGTGCATGTTTTTGGACCGGGGAGGAAACCGGAGAACCCGGAGAAAAACCCCCTGAGGCACGGGGAAAACCTGCAAACTCTACACACACATGGCCGAGACGGGAATCGAACCCGGACCCTGGCGGTGTGAGGCGAATGTGCTAACCACTAAACCACCGTGCCCCCTATATACATACTACCAGTCAAATGTAATCAAGTACAGTAATTTGGTTTCGCCTGCAATGGATCTTTATGGAAATATTACAGAGCTTTGAAATTGCAATATCCAGATGAATACTGGATTCATAAACATGCTATAAAGATTACGGAATGCTATAGAAATGCACCGGAGTGAAAATCAATGAAAGTAAATCCCAAGCGCTAATAACAAGCAGTCTCTCTCCCATGCAGGACGAATTCAGTCGGGATTGTGGCATTAAAAGAAAAAAGAACTTGTCACATGCACAATAACAGAACAATGACACGCTTTCTTCGCATTATCAAAGCCTTGTAAGGAAGCTGGGGGTCAGAGTGCAGAGTCGCATTGAAACAGAACCCCCCCCCCCCCATGTGAGTGATGTGCTCCTTCACCCTGCGTCGTGTTGGCAAATGAACCGAACTCAGACAACAAAGAACAAATGAATAAAGAAACTTCACTCACATGTTCCTACATCAATTTTCTTATATTATACATCACGTATATGGCATTTTCTTTCTTTTAAACCCAGAAAACACCCTTTTTTTTCCTTTTCTTTGTCTTTGAAAAGGGGAGAAAAAGCCTGAAATCTCTTTTCCTACTGGGATTTAGTTCTAGCTTTGAGTTGTGAATAAATATTCACTTATAAATAATCATACGTTTACAGACACCTCGTGGATAAAAAGGGAATAATAATAATAATAATAATAATAATAATAAAAATACATGGGACATTTCCTGAAGAAAATGTCAGTGATGCTTGCCGATGCAAACATTGGCTCTGATTACCCATAATTCCCTGTGGAGTGTCATATCAGTGCAATGTCCATGCCGCCCCGGACGAGTGGATACGTCGATACAGCAGAACTGCGGAGCGTCAAAATTTTCCCCATGTTTCGGAACGATGCAGAATTCCCCAAATTCCGAGTGGGTCTGGGGTTTGAGAGTCTCTTCTTAAGAGAGAAACCCTTAAAATACCCACGACATCGGAATTGCGGAATTGCGTCCCTTGAGGATCCCAACTGGTCCATCATGTAAACTGAAGTTTCGATTACCACATAAGGTCCTGGCAGATTGTGGAAGGTCCCGGAAGATTACCAGGTTGAAAAAAAAATGCATCCAGGAATCGATAAGAGGAATCGGAATTTTAATTTGAGGACCTTGAGGACCCCAACCGGTCCATCATGTAACGTTTAGATTACCACATAAGGTCCTGGCAGATTGTGGAAGGTCCCGGAAGATTACCAGGTGAAAAAAAAAAAAATGCATCCAGGCATCGATAAGAGGAATCGGAATTTTAATTTGAGGACCCCAACCGGTCCATCATGTAAAGTTTAGATTACCACATAAGGTCCTGGCAGATTGTGGAAGGTCCCGGAAGATTACCAGGTAAAAAAAAAAATGCATCCAGGCATCGATAAGAGGAATCGGAATTTTAATTTGAGGACCCCAACCGGTCCATCATGTAAAGTTTAGATTACCACATAAGGTCCTGGCAGAGATGGACGTGTGGAAGGTCCCGGAAGATTACCAGGTAAAAAAAAAATGCATCCAGGAATCGATAAGAGGAACCGGAATTTAAATTTTATAATAAGCGTCCGACTCTTAATTGTAACTTTTAATCAGAATCGGAATGTTTTTTTTTCCAAACCCGAGTCACGAAGCCCCGGGTAAAATTCCGTCCTTATTCAGGAAATCAGCTATGATATTTCCCATTTACTTTCTGGTGTTTTAATGGTTTATAATCACCGTCTTGGCGTCACTCGAATGAGGACGGGTTTCCTTTCCTTCTCACGGCCTCTTCCGCATGAGGATCCCTTTTCCTCGCTCGCTGATTGGACGATTGACGGATTGAAAGGTCCGTCGTGAAAAGTGCGACATGGGTTTGTGAAAAAGAGGAAGATTGTGTTCTCAAGTGTGCATATATGTGTGAGAAAGACAAAGAGACAGAGAGAGAGAGAGAGTGAGTGTGAGAAAGATGGTAAGGTGCGGAGGAGAAGTACGAGTGCATCCGTTCCACTGCGTCCTGTCCTAACGCTGACAGATAATCAATAAGCTTCCCCCACGCTAACCTCCATTGACCGCAAGTCTTTCTTGTCTCCTTTAATCCCCCCAACGAGGACACGCCAATCCAGATGTTTTCCTTTCCTTATAACAACGCAGCCCTCGTCTTCTAATCCAAACGTCGATTTTTCTAGCAAAGCATATTAAACATCGCATATACCGCGCCTTCTTTCCTTTTCAACTCGGAAAACTCTTGTACAGGCGGAAAAAAACAGACATCTCTTTTCCTGCTGGGATGTAAACGGAATCATCATTTCATTCGAAGCTCACATTAATTGCTGCGGCTACTTTCATCTCCGCAATGTCGCTCGTCTTCGCTCAGCACCGCCGTTCTCTTGACCAATCCTTAACCGTTTTTTTTGTTTGTTGTTATTGTTATTGTTATTTATTGTCTTTTTCTGCTTTCTGCTACCGTGGCACCGTAAGTAAAATGTATTATTATTATTATTATTATTATTATTTATTATTTATTATTATTTATTTGAAATTTCCACACTGTGCGACGAATAAAGGTTTATGTTAACTTAGCTTATATTTTTCTGGCGATTTTCTTCCCCCTGAAATTATTATTATTATTATTATTATTATTATTATTATTATATTATTATTGTTATTATTTGAAATTTCCCCACTGTGGGACGAAAAAAATTTATGTTAACTTAGCTTATAGTTTTCCGGCGAAATATTTTTTTTCCTCTCAAAAAAAGGAGCTCAAATCAAATTATGAATAATAATTTTAAAACAGAGGGGCACGGTGGCGTAGTGGTTAGCACGTTCGCCTCACACCGCCAGGATCCGGGTTCGATTCCCGTCTCGGTCATGTGTGTGTGGAGTTTGCATGTTCTCCCCGTGCCTCAGGGGGTTTTTCTCCGGGTTCTCCGGTTTCCTCCCCCGGTCCAAAAAAAAAACATGCATGATAGGTTCGATTGGCACCTTGGAAAATTGTCCCTAGTGTATGTGTGTGTGAATGAATGTGTGTGTGTG
>JACRUU010000007.1:31178736-31186236 GCA_030449085.1 Kryptopterus vitreolus | reverse complement strand
CGGTTATCAGGTTATGAATCGTGTCCTTGGGAGAATTCAGTAGATTATACAGAACACTTCAGGGCTTTCATTTATCATTGAACATTTTTTTACACACATAATTTCTATAGTTTCCATGTAAATAAGCATTTGTTCGACGTCCCAGGAATACATTTCTTTCTCAGGAGCTCCAAAGCCCCCCCCCCCCCCCCCCCCAGCCCCACAACCTCCACTTCCCCATTGTAAGCAATTATCGCTTGTAAACACTCTCATTCAAACGTCTTCATCCGCCGGAAAACACATTCGCAACACGTTATTTATCCCTTTAAACGTGCAGAAGTGTTCTTCTCGTGTGAGATCTAAATAAAGCAAAGCCTTCGGGGTAAACTGGGGGAAGTTACGGGATATGAATTTCGAGACACTTGTCAAGCTGTGTCTAAAAATGTGTTTGCAATAGGACACTTACGATACGGCAAAGGACGTGAGACGTGGTATTAAAAAGTACCTTTTACGGGACTGTCACCTTCAAAATAGACCCTTTTTGCACAGCAGTGCAGCGCTCCCGGCGTTCCAGGTGACTTTGCGTGCCGCGTCGTGCTGCCATCTAGTGGCGTGTTTGCAAAACTGATCTTGAAACATTTGATTTGATTGTTTCCAGGGTCGGGGGTTTGATTCCCGTCTCGGCCATGTGTGTGTGGCATGTTTGCATGTTCTCCCCGTCTCCCCGTGCCTCAGGGGTTTTTTCTCCGGGTTCTCCGGTTTCCTCCTGGTCCAAAAACATGCACGATTGGCGCCTTGGAAAATTGTCCTCCTATGTGTGTGTGTGTGTGTGTGTGTGTGTGTGTGTGTGTGTGTGTGTTCACTACTGCGATGGGTCGGCATTCCATCCAGGGTGTATCCTGCCTTAATGCCCATAGACGCCTGAGATAGGCACAGACTCCCCATGACCCGGGGGAAGATCGGATAAAGCGGTAGAAGATGAATGAATGAATAAATGACTCATACAGAGCGACCTAGAAAAAGTGTTTTGAGGCTCTATCAGCGAATAAATCATCGTTCGTTCATTCGTTCATCTTCTACCGCTTTATCCGATCTTCCCTCCGGTTACGGGGAGTCTGTGTCTATCTCAGGTGTCTATGGGCATTAAGGCAGGATACACCCTGGATGTTTTTGGACCGGGAGGAAACCGGAGAACCCGGAGAAAAACCCCCTGAGGCACGGGGAGAACATGCAAACTCCACACACACATGGCCGAGACGGGAATCGAACCCGGACCCTGGCGGTGTGAGGCAAACATGCTAACCACTAAACCACCGTGTCCCTATAAATCATCATTGTTTCGCTAAATTACTATACAAACTCGTGATACCTAAAACTCGTTTGCAATGCGCCAGGTCTGCCTTAACCACTGAACTAGCACCTTCCTGACAGGCACAAATATATATTAACACATTTATCTTTCTTAATATTGCATTCAAGACGGAACACGGTGGCTTAGTGGTTAGCACGTTCGCCTCACACCTTCAGGGTCCGGGTTCGATTCCGTTTCGGCCATGTGTGTGTGTGTGGAGTTTGCATGTTCTGTTGCTGGGCCCGTATTTTATCGATGAAACGTTATTGTAGATACGTCTTGTCTATTTGGCCCGATGGTTGGTCGTCCCGCGGGTCGTTAATTGAATATCCCTGTGTTAAAGATACACTTCCATAAAGAAACAATGTAATGTATGGGTTGTACATGTTTTAAGTAAACGTTTGGCGTAATTACATTGTCGCATTGTTCGGCCGAAACATTTTTTGTATATTTATCCTCGGTAAATATGGATTAACGTTATCCTAAAGGTCTCTTCATGTGATTACCTTTTTCTCGGCCGGAATGTTGTCGGATGGAGTTTCTGTCCAATCAGATTTCACATGTGACATCACGCGTTAACCGGAGAGTTCAAATCTAAACACGAGGCTATTTCGGAGGGCGGGAACAAACCACCTGACCTATCACATGGCCGTGGTTTTTCCCGGTGGCTAATTCCGAACCCTAGCCTTTTTCCTCCTCTGCGCCGCTGTGTAGAGAAAAAGGAAAAAGAAAGGAAAGGAAAGACGAAGGCCGGAGATTTTTGCCTTTAGGGCCCAATTAGCGTGACCGCACTTTTCATACTGACGGGATATTGCGCCAATTATAAAAGACGACTCCGACGTTTATTCCGAGTCACGGCGGTGTGTCACATGGTCACATGGGTCCTGCGCTACAGGAGTAAGGTGTCAAAGCGTATTCAAATAAACCAAATAAACCTTTTTTTTTTTTTGGTATTTTTCCACTCCAGGTTTAGATGAAATCACTAATGGGCATGTTGAGATTTGTTTATTTACGGTATTTGACCTATCGCTGTTGCGTCAATCATTAACCCGGGGTTTATGTCGAGGTCACGCGCAGGAAATTGTTGCGGCGTTTCGTTTAATTTCCGCCTATCAGTGTTACTAATTATTCATTCATTCATTCATTCGTTCATCTTCTAGCGCTTTATCCGATCTTCCCTCGGGTCACGGGGAGTCTGTGTCTATCTCAGGCATCTATGGGCATTAAGGCAGGATACACCCTGGACGGAATGCCAACCCATCGTAGCACACACACACACACAAGGGACATTTTTCCAAGGTGCCCGTGCATGTTTTTGGACCGGGGGAAAAACCGGAGAACCCGGAGAAAAACCCCCTGAGGCACGGGGAGAACATGCAAACTCCACACACACATGGCCGATGCAGGAATGTCCATAGACGCCTGAGATAGACACAGACTCCCCTTTACTAATCCGTTATTTCGTTACTAATCCGTTACAGTTAATTATGAAAATGTTAAATAATACAAATACGGTTAAATCTAAAGTGATTTACTTCACTGCAGTGGTTCACAAATAGTGGGGTGTGGCCAGTACCAGGGAGGACGTGTGTCGACCCTGAGGAATATACTTTTCTGCTGTACTATAATAAAGTATATTTGCGCCTCCACTACTGTAGGTGGCAGTGGAGAAAAACAAAATCCAAAAAAGTGTATGCAGCATGTACTACAAACAAACCCTCATCCCCCCATCCCAATGCCCCCCCCATGCCCCCCCCCTGGAAAATATAATGCCCCCCCCCCCCAGCCTGGAAAATAATGCACCCCCCCCAGCCTGGAAAATAATGCCCCCCCCAGCCTGGAATATATAATGCCCCCTCCCAAGCCTGAAAATATAATGCCCCCCCCAGCCTGGAAAATATAATGCCCTGCCCCCCCCCCCCTGGAAAATATAAGCCTGGAAAATATAATGCCCCCCCCCCCCAGCCTGGAATAAAACCCTGGAAAATATAATGCCCCCCCCCTGCCCCCCCAATCCTGGAATAATGCCCAATAATGCCCCCCCCCCCCCTGGAAAATATAATGCCCCCCCCCCCCAGCCTGGAAAATATAATGCCCCCTAAGCCTGGAAAATATAATGCCCCCCCCCCCCGGTAGGAAAATATGATGCCCCCTCCCCCCAAGCCTGGAAAATATAATGCCCCCCCCAGCCTGGAATGGAAAATATAATGCCCCCCCCCCCCCAAGCCTGGAAAATATAATGCCCCCCCCCCCCTGGAAAATAAAATGCCCCCCCCCCCTGGAAAATATAATGCCCCCCCCCCCCCCCCCCAGCCTGGAAATATAATGCCCCCCCCCCCCTGGAAAATATAATGCCCCCCCCCAGCCTGGAAAATATAATGCCCCCCCCCCCCTGGAAAATAAGCCTGGAAAATATAATGCCCCCCCCCCAGCCTGGAAAATATAATGCCCCCCCAAGCCTGGAAAATATAATTGCCCCCCCCCCCCAAGCCTGGAAATATATACCCATGCCCCCCCCCCCCCAGCCTGGAAATATATAATGCCCCCCCCCATGCCCCCCCCCCCCCCTGGAAAGTCCCCCCTGGAAAATATAATGCCCCCCCCCAATGCCCCCCCCCCCTGGAAAATATATAATGCCCCCCCCCAAGCCTGGAAATAAATAATGCCCCCCCCAGCCTGGAATATATAATGCCCCCCCCCCTCCCAAGCCTGGAAAATATAATGCCCCCCCCCCCCCTAAAAAGCCTGGAAAATATGGAAAATTTAATGCCTCGGAAAATATAATGCCCCCCCCAGCCTGGAAATATAATGCCCCCCCCAAGCCTGGAAAATATAATGCCCCCCCCCCTGGAATATATAATGCCCCCCCCAAGCCTGGAAAATATAATGCCCCCCCCCAGCCTGGAAAATATAATGCCCCCCCCCCAATGGGCCCCCCCCCCAGCCTGGAAAATAAATGCCCCCCCCCCTCCCAAGCCTGAAAATTAAATCCCCCCCCAGCCTGGAAATATAATGCCCCCCCCCCCCCCCAGCCTGGAAAATATAATGCCCCCCCCCAGCCTGGAAAATATAATGCCCCCCCCAAAATGCCCCCCCCCCCAGCCTGGGAAAATATAATGCCCCCTGCCCCCCAATCAGAAAATCCAATGGAAAATGCCCATATAATGCCCCCCCCCCCCAGCCTGGAAAATATAATGTCCCCCCCCCAGCCTGGAAATATAATGCCCCCCCCCCAGCCTGGAAAATATATGAATGCCCCCCCCCCCCCCAGCCTGGAAAATATAATGGCCCCCCCAGCCTGGAAATATAATGCCCCCCCAGTCTGGAAAATATATGCCCCCCCCACCCTGGAAAATATGCCCAATCCCCCCCAGCCTGGAAATATAATCCCCCCCCCCAAGCCTGGTAAATAAAATGTTCCCCCAGCCTGAAAAAATAATGCCCCCCCCAAGCCTGGAAAATATAATGCCCCCCCCCCACTTGGAAAATAATGGCCCCATGAAAATAGAATGCCCCCCCCCAGCCTGGAAAATATAATTCCCCCCCCCAGCCTGGAAAATATAATGCCCCCCCCCCCAAGCCCTGGAAAATATAATGCCCCCCCCCAGCTGGAAAATATGAAAATGCCATAATGCCCCCCCCAGCCTGGAAATATAATGCCCCCCCCAGCCTGGAAAATATAATGCCCCCCCTGGAATATGATGGTGCCCCCCCCCCTGAAAATATAATGCCCCCCCCCAACCTGGAAAATATAATGTCCCCCCCAGCCTGGAAAATAATCCCCCCCCAAGCCTGGAAAATATAATGCCCCCCCCCCCAGCCTGGAAAATAATATAATTGCCCCCCCCAGCCTGGAATATATAATGCCCCCTCCCAAGCCTGGAAAATATAATGCCCCCCCCAGCCTGGAAAATATAATGAAAAATGCCCCCCCCAAGCCTGGAAAATATAATGCCCCCCCAGCCTGGAAAATATAATGCCCCCCCCCCTGGAATTATAATGCCCCCCCAGCCTGGAAAATAATAAAAAACTAATGCCGCCCCCCCACCTGGAAAATATAATGCCCCCCCCCAGCCTGGAAAATGCCAAGCCTTGAATATAATGCCCCCCCCCCCCCTGGACAAAGCCTGGAAAATAAATGCCCCCCCCCTGAAATATAATGCCCCCCCCCAAGCCTGGAAAATATAAGCCAAAATATAATGCCCCCCCAGCCTGGAAAATATAATGCCCCCCCCCAGCCTGGAAATATAATGGCCCCCCCCCCCCCCCCCCAAATATAATGCCCCCCCCAGCCTGGAATATATAATGCCCCCTCCCAAGCCTGGAAAATATAATGCCCCCCCCCAGCCCCCCCCAGCCTGGAAAATATAATGCCCCCCCCAAGCCTGGAAAATATAATGCCCCCCCCCCTGGAAAATATAATGCCCCCCCCCCCCCCCCCAGCCTGGAAAATATAATGCTCCCCTTCTTTAAGAGCGTGGGATTGTGATTGTAGAAAGAGGTGAAGAGTTCAAACAACAAGCAGAAACCCCTCAGTGAATGTACTTGTTGTGTTCCAGGAGAGGAGAATTTACTGGCGATCCTGAAGAGACGGTGGTGGAAATACCTGATCCTCGGAGTCATCGACATCGAAGCCAATTACCTGGTTATTAAAGCGTACCAATACACCACACTGACCAGTGTACAGGTCAGTACTGACATCCATACACTCTATATATTCATTTATTTATATATGTACATGTACACTGTATATACTCTATATACTCTATATACTGTATACACTGTATATATATATATATATATATATATACTTTTTATTGTTATTAAACTGGAATTTCTAAATATAAGGTCTGAAATTACATTCTCACAGGGGTCATAACTACTGCTCTACTAAACTTATACTAAACTACAGATAGAAAAAGAAAGAAAGAAAGAAAATCTAGATAGAAGAACAGACAGATAGTGAAAAAGAAAGAAAGAAAGAAAGAAAGAAAGAAAAAAGAAAAGCTAGCTAGAAGAACAGGTAGATAGTGAAAAAGAAGGAATGAAAGAAAGAAAGAAAATCTAGATAGAATGAAAGATAGATAGCAAAAAGAAAGAAAGAAAGAAAATAAAGATATAAAAACAGATAGATAGTGAAAAAGAAAGAAAGAAAGAAAGAAAATCTAGATAGAAGAACAGATAGATAGTGAAAAAGAAAGAAAGAAAGACAGAAAGAAAGAAAGAAAATCTAGATAGAAGAAACAGACAGATAGTGAAAAAGAAAGAAAGAAAGAAAGAAAAAAGAAAAGCTAGCTAGAAGAACAGGTAGATAGTGAAAAAGAAGGAATGAAAGAAAGAAAGAAAATCTAGATAGAAATTCTAGATAGAAGAACTGATAGTGAAAAAGAAAGAAAGAAAGAAAATCTAGATAGAAGAACAGACAGATAGTGAAAAAGAAAGAAAGAAAGAAAGAAAGAAAGAAAGAAAATCTAGATAGAAATTCTAGATAGAAGAACTGATAGTGAAAAAGAAAGAAAGAAAGAAAGAAAATCTAGATAGAAGAACAGATAGATAGTGAAAAAGAAAGAAAGAAAGAAAGAAAGAAAGAAAGAAAATCTAGATAGAAGAACAGACAGATAGTGAAAAAGAAAGAAAGAAAGAAAGAAAAAAGAAAAGCTAGCTAGAAGAACAGGTATATAGTGAAAAAGAAAGAATGAAAGAAAGAAAGAAAATCTAGATAGAAGGAAAGATAGATAGCAAAAAGAAAGAAAGAAAGAAAATAAAGATATAAAAACAGATAGATAGTGAAAAAGAAAGAAAGAAAGAAGGAAAGAAAGAAATCTAAATAGAAAGACATATAGATAGTGAAAAAGAAAGAAAGAAAAAAGAAAGAAAGAAAGAAAAAAAAGAAAATCTAGATAGAAGAACAGATAGATAGTGAAGAAAGAAAGAAAGAAGACAGAAAGAAAGAAAGAAAGAACATCTAGATAGAACAGATAGATAGTGAAAAAGAAAGAAAGAAAGAAAAAAAGAAAGAAAGAAAAAAGAAAATCTAGATAGAAGAACAGATAGATAGTGAAAAAGAAAGAAAGAAAGAAAGAAAGAAAGAAAAAAGAAAATCTAGATAGAAGAACAGATAGATAGTGAAAAAGAAAGAAAGGAGGAAAGAAAGAAAATCTAGATAGGAC
>JACRUU010000007.1:31168736-31171236 GCA_030449085.1 Kryptopterus vitreolus | reverse complement strand
CTATCTATCCATCCATCCATCCATCCATCTATCTATTACTTGCAGTACTATCTATCTATCTATCTATATATCTATCTATCTATCTATCTATCTATCTATCTATCTATCTATCTATCTATCTATCTATCTATCTATCTATCTATCTATCTATCTATCTATCTATCTATCGTCCATTATCTATCTATCTATCTATCTATCTATCTATCTATCTATCTATCTATCTATCTCCCTGTCTGTCTTATTTGTTCTTTTTATGCTAATTTGATCTTATATAGTTCATGTTGTCAGTAACATGACAGTCCACATTTACTTGACCTTATTAACAGTGAGCGGATCGGAGTGATGGTCAGTGAACATGTGAACGACGGTGTGACGTAACGTCGACTGACTTTTCTCTTCTTCTAGTATTAAACCAATATACCACCAATGTATCGCTTCTTGGGGCTGTGGTGGCTTAGTGATTATCACGTTCGACTCACACTTCCAGGGTCCAGGTTCGATTCCTGTCTCGGCCATGTGTGTGTGGAGTTTGTGCATGTTCTTCTCCGGGTTCTCCCGTTTCCTCCCCGGTCCAAAAACATGCACAGTAGGTTGATTGGCACCTTGGAAAATTGTCCCTAGTGTATGAATGTGCGTATGTGAGTGTGTGTGTGTGTGTGTTTGTCCTGTGATTGGCTTGGCATTCCATCCAGGGTGTATCCTGCCTTAATGCCCATAGACACCTGAGATAGACACAGACTCCCCGTGACCCGAGGGAAGATCGGATAAAGCGGTAGAAGATGAATGAATGAAAATGAATGAATGAATGAATGAATGAATGAACGTATCGCTCCTGGGTCGAGGGATTCATCAGTCAGCGAGAAACATGATGTCGTTTCTCCTGCCGTAAACGTCGTTAAAACAAACGAGACTCTGTCAGGGGGGAAAGCGACTTAAATTAGCACGTTAGCACCTGTTTCACTGCGCGACGTGGCTCCCGGTTCTCGCATGTGGCGACTTCGTTACAGCACGATGTATTTATTTATTTATTTGTTTGTTTGTTTGTTTGTTTATTTATTTATTTATTTGCTGTTTTCCTTCGTTGAGGAACCTGTTGTAAGGCACTTGGAAATAACATTTTTCCTGCTGTCCCCCCTCATCCATAATGAGTGTGTGTAATTAAGCCTGGTTTAATTCAGCACCACTTCTTATAACAGATGTCCAGGTTAAACTGCAGGTCCACATTTTCACCATCACGACCGATCTGCTTCTGACGAGCGAGACCTGCTGTCATATTCATTCATTCATTCATTCATCTTCTACCGCTTATATCCGATCTTCCCTCGGGTCACGGGGAGTCTGTGTCTATCTCAGGCGTCTATGGGCATTAAGGCAGGATACACCCTGGATGAAATGCCAACCCATCGCAGGGACACAAACTGGCCACACACACACACACACACTTTCATACACTAGGGACAATTTTCCAAGGCGCCAATCAACCTACCGTGCATGTTTTTGGACCGGGGGAAGGAAACCGGAGAACCCGGAGAAAAACCCCCTGAGGCATGGGGAGAACATGCAAACTCCACACACACATGGCCGAGACGGGAATCGAACCCGGATACTGGTGGTGTGAGGCGAACGTGCTAACCACTACGCCACCGTGCCCTGCTGTCATATATATATATATATATATATATATATATATATATATATATATATATATATATATATTCATTTTACTCTGGAAATGATTCTTTTAATATTCATTACTTGTTAATGTTACTTGTTGTTTAGTGCTTATTTTGAAGTGTAAAATATGGGACGTGTGGCTCCTTTAAGAATTGTGTTCCGGTTGCTTTTTCCATATAAACTGGTGATACGGTGTTTAGGTTATACGGAAGCGCTTTATTGCGTTCAGTAAAAATGCGCTTTATTGCAGTAATACGGATTTGGGAATGCGATGCGCTTGCGTAAGGTTCCTATACGGTAATATACGCTAATACAAAGTTAGGAAGCGTGAGTGGATGCACTGAAGTTGTGCTTTGTTCATTTGTTCTTTTTTGTTTGGGTTTCGTTCATTCGTCAACACAACGCAGAGTGATGGAGCAGATCGCTCACATCGTAATGCACACTGCCTTAATCACGCCTTAATAACATTAGTACCGTTAAAGTGTATATTAGTACATATATACATTAGCCTTATAATGTATGTATGTATGATATATATATATATATATCTATATATATATATATATATATGTCTCTCTCTGTCGGTCTCTCTGTATGTGTATAAATAAATATATTATATATATATATAACACACACACACACACACACACACACACACACACACACACACACACACACCACACAGTAATGACATGTCTCTCTATCTCGCAGTCTGTCTCTCTTCATGTGTCTCTCTCTCTCTCTGTGTCTCAATTTCCCTGTGTCTGTCTCTCTGTCACTATCTCTATATCTCTGTATCTCTCTCTCTCTCTCTCTCTCTATATAT
>JACRUU010000007.1:31163736-31166236 GCA_030449085.1 Kryptopterus vitreolus | reverse complement strand
TCTATGTCTGTCTCTCTTCATGTCTCTCAATTTCTCTGCATCTGTCTCTCTTCATTACTCTTTATCTCTCTGCCTGTCTCTCTATCTCTCTGTATATCTCTCTCTCTCTCTAAAATGTGACATAAATTTGCATTTCAGCTCAGATGTAATTACACAAATATGGATCGATCTTTTATTATGGTTTCAGCTCGCAATTCCGCTCCATTCCGCGAATCTGCTCCACCCGAGAGACAGAAACATCCGCTGTGAAGTGATTGTGGGAAGAATAATAATAATAATTAAAAATAATAATAACAACAACAACAATAATAATAATAACAATAATAATCCTGTCCTCACATGGTATAAAAGGAAAATAAGCATGACGAGGCGGTAATATTTATATGAAGCCGCGTCTCACAGGAGCCACTTTTACTCATTACACCGACATGATTCAAGTTCAGTGTCTGTTCTGTCTCAAACCTGTCTGTCTGTTTCAGTCTCTCTCTCTCTCTCTGTATTTCTTCTACCTCTTTCCATCTTGCTTAATTTGTCAGTTTTTCCCTCCGTCTGTTTTTCATTCCTTCAGTCTCTTATGGTCTGGCTTGGCATCTTCATCACTCATGGTCTGTCTCTCAGCCTGAAGAACTGACTCTCTCTGTCTCTCTACTTGTTTGTCTCTTTCTCTCTGTCGCTTCTCTGTTTTCTCTGTACCAGTCTCTCATACTTTCTTTCTCTTTGTATCCCTTTGTATCTGGATTTCAGTCTCACTCTCATGTCCCCACTTTCTTTCTCTTTTTTCTACCCTATTTCTGTCTCTCTTTTTCTGTCTGTCTCTCTATCCTTCTGATTTGGAGCTTCAGTAAATGTACCAGAAGCCTATGTCGCACTATCTCTCCATATCTGTCTCTCTCTTTTTCTGTTTCAGTCTCTCTACCTCTGTGCATATGTCTCTCCTTTTCTGTCTCTCTCTTTCTCTGTCGGTCTCTCTTTGCCTGTCTCACTGTATCTGTCTCTATTCACGTCTCTATGTCTCTCTGCATCTGACTCTCTTCATATGTCTATCTCTCTGTATCTGTCTCTCTATTTGTCTGTTTCAGTCTTTCTACCTATGTGCATCTGTCTCTCTTTTTCTGTCTCTCTCTTTCTCTGTCTGTCTCTATCCTTCTGTATCTGTCTCTCTTTCTCTGTCTATCTGTGTCTCTATGTCTCTGTATCTGTCTCTCTTCATATCTCTATCTCCCTGTATCTGTCGCTCTATCTCTCTATATCTCTCTCTATCTGCCTCTCTTCATGTCTCTCTATCTCTCTCTATCTGTCTCTCCATGTCTCTGCATACGTCTCTCTTCATGTATCTCTATCTCTCTGTATCTGGCTCTCTTCATGTCTCTATCTCTCTGTATCTGTATCTCTTCATGTTTATCTCTGAATCTGTCTCTCTTTGTGTCTCTCTCTATCTGTCTCTTCATGTCTCTCTATCTCTCTTTATCTGTCTCTCCTCATGTCTCTATCTCTTTATCTGTCACTCCATGTATCTGTATCTGTCTCTCTTCATGTCTCTCTATCTCTCTCTATCTGTCTCTCTATCTGTCATTCCATGCATCTGTATGTGTCTGTCTTCATGTCTCTCTATCTCTCTCTGTCTGTCTCTCTTCATGTCTCTCTATCTTTCTCTATCTGTCTCTCTGTGTCTCTGTATTCATCTCTCTTCATGTCTCTCTATCTCTCTCTATCTGTCTCTCCTCGTGTCTCTCTATCTCTCTTTATCTGTCTCTCCTCGTGTCTCTCTATCTCTCTCTATCTGTCACTCCATGTATCTGTATCTGTCTCTCTTCATGTCTCTCTCTCTATCTGTCTCTCTATCTGTCATTCCATGTATCTGTATCTGTCTCTCTTCATGTCTCTCTATCTCTCTGTATCTGTCTGTGTCTCTGTCTATCTTATGTCCAGTCTCTCTGTCTATCTGTCCGTGTCTGTCTGTCTCTCTTCATGTCTCTCTATCTCTCTTTATCTGTCTCTTTTCGTGTCTCTCTCTCTCTATCTGTCTCTCTGTGTCTCTGTATCTGTCTCTCTTCATGTCTCCCTATCTCTCTATCTGTCACTCCATGTATCTGTATCTGTCTCTCTTCATGTCTCTCTATCTCTCTCTATCTGTCTCTCTGTGTCTCTGTATTCATCTCTCTTCATGTCTCTCTATCTCTCTCTGTATCTGTCTCTCTTCATGTCTCTCTCTCTCTCTCCGTATCTGTGTGATGCGCTCAGTAAGTGAGGCCGTTATGAAACGCAGTGAAGCCGGTGGGAGTCGGAGCGTTAGTAAGTGCACCAGATGACCACTTGAAATCTTCCCCCTTTCGTTGCGTGACCTGAGCGATCTCGCTCTAATCATCCACTTTTCCTCCGTTCTGTCGTTCCGAAATCTCACTTCAGAAGCTCCATGGTGATTGTTTCCACTTCTTCTTCTTCTTTTCGCTGTGGATTTGGGTCGCCTTTTCAACATAAAATACATCACCCACTTTTTCTT
>JACRUU010000007.1:31133736-31158736 GCA_030449085.1 Kryptopterus vitreolus | reverse complement strand
TTTAACCTCGTCATTCTCCCTGGAATACAGGATGAGGTCATCGCGCCCAGCCTCCCCCCCACCCCACCCCCCATAGTCCCGTTTGTTTGTTTCCTCCGCCAGCTGGCTCGTGTGGATCCTGGCTGCTCCCGTCCCTATCCGATCAGGGATTCTCGCTCATCCTCCCTGCTCATGCCACAATGGCTTATTTGAATGCCTCGCCTTCTTTAACGAGCGCCCAGAAGCCTCCAGCTGGAGCGTAGACCGCCAGCCGCTCGCCTCCCCCGAGACGACTCGCGCGAACCGCTATCGTAAAACACATCACCACCCGGGTTCCCGCTATATTTAAACGGACCCCGGCGGGTCCAACGCCAACTGTTATCGCATCGGGTGTAATTACAATCGCCACATGATGAATTGCCAGAAAAACGGCTGCGGGTGCACGTTAAAAAAAAAAAACGCAAAAAAAAAAAAAAAAAAACGCTACCCTTAACGATTTTTTAAAAATAAGGGATCTAATTGCAACGAAAGGACCATTGACGATTTTTTTTTTACAGGGGAATTTATTAAATTCTGACCCAAAAAATGACCCAAAAACGTCACAGGTTGGAGCAACTAGTGGGCCCTTGAGCATGGCCCTTAAAACCTCAATTTGCCACCCAGGACGTTAGGGTTGCAACACAAGCCAGTGCATTCCTGGTTCCCGTCCCAATCCCGGAGGGTTGGGTTAGGAAGGGGGATCCAGCGTCAAAACATGCCCCAAGTCTAATATGCTGGACCGTCCGCTGTGGCGCCCCCTAATGGGAGAAGCCGAAAAGAAAGAACTTGTTGCCGACTTGTTTCGGAAGCTGGGGGTCAGAGCGCAGGGTCAGCCATGATACAACGCCCCCTGGAGAACAAAGGGTCTGCTCATAGACCCAAGAGTGGCAGCTTTGGGGTATATGGGTGCTGTAGTTTGGGTTATAGGGGTGCTGTAGTTTGGGGTATAGGGGTACTGTAGTTTGGGGTATGGGGGTGCTGTAGTTTGGGGTATAGGGGTACTGTAGTTTGGGGTATAGGGGTACTGTAGTTTGGAGTATACTGGTCCTCTCGTTTGGGGTATATTGTTAGTTTGGGTTATAGGGATGCTGTAGTTTGGGGTATAGGGGTACTGTAGTTTGGGGTATAGGGGTAGTGTAGTTTGGGGTATATGGGGTGCTGTAGTTTGGGGTATAGGGGTACTGTAGTTTGGGGTATAGGGGTACTGTAGTTTGGGGTATTGGGGTGCTGTAGTTTGGGGTATAGGGGTACTGTAGGTTTGGGTTTAGGGGTAGCTGTAGTTTGGGGTATTGGGGTGCTGTAGTTTGGGGTATAGGGGTACTGTGGTTTGGGGTTATAGGGGTATGGGTGCTGTAGTTTGGGGTATAGGGGTGCTGTAGTTTGGGTATAGGGGTGCTGTAGTTTGGGGTTATAGGGGTACTGTAGTTTGGGGTATAGGGGTACTGTAGTTTGGGGTTGGGGTATAGGGGTGCTGTAGTTTGGGGGTAGGGGTGCTGTAGTTTGGGTATAGTGCGTGGGGTTGTAGTTTGGGTTTAGGGGCACTGTATTTGGGGTATAGGGGTACTGTAGTTTGGGGTATAGGGGTACTGTAGTTTGGGGTATAGGGGTACTGTAGTTTGGGGTTTAGGGGTAGTGTAGTTTGGGGTATATGGGTGCTGTAGTTTGGGGTATAAGGGTACTGTGGTTTGGGGTATAGGGGTACTGTAGTTTGGGGTATAGGGGTGCTGTTGTTTGGGTTAGAGGGATGCTGTAGTTTGGTAGTTTAGGGGTACTGTAGTTTGGGAGGTATAGGGGTACTGTAGTTTGGGGTATAGGGGTACTGTAGTTTGGGGTAGGGGTACTGTAGTTTGGGTAGGGGTACTGTAGTTTGGGGATAGGGGTATAGGGGTACGTTGTTTGGGGTATATTTGGGGTATAGGGGTACTGTAGTTTGGGGTATAGGGGTACTGTAGTTTGGGGTATAGGGGTGCTGTAGTTTGGGTTATAGGGGTGGTAGTTTTGGGGTATTGGGGGCTGTTGTTTGGGTTGAGGGATGCTGTAGTTTGAGGTATAGGGGTACTGTAGTTTGGGGTATAGGGGTAGTGTAGTTTGGGGTATATGGGTGCTGTAGTTTGGGGTATAGGGGTACTGTGGTTTGGGGTATAGGGGTAGTGTAGTTTGGGGTATAGGGGTGCTGTAGTTTGGGGTATAGGGGTACTGTAGTTTGGGGTATAGGGGTAGTGTAGTTTGGGGTATATGGGTGCTGTAGTTTGGGGTATAGGGGTACTGTGGTTTGGGGTTTAGGGGTAGTGTAGTTTGGGGTATATGGGTGCTGTAGTTTGGGGTATAGGGGTACTGTGTAGTTTGGGGTATAGGGGTACTGTAGTTTGGGGTATAGGGGTACTGTAGTTTGGGGTATAGGGGTACTGTAGTTTGGGGTATAGGGGTACTGTAGTTTGGGGTATAGGGGTACTGTAGTTTGGGGTATAGGGGTAGTGTAGTTTGGGGTATATGGGTGCTGTAGTTTGGGTTATAGGGGTGCTGTAGTTTGGGGTATAGGGGTGCTGTAGTTTGGGGTATAGGGGTACTGTAGTTTGAGGTATAAGGGTGCTGTAGTTTGGGGTATTTAGTTTATCCTAAATTAGAATTGGCCCTAAATTAGGGGCTCCCTGAGCCATTTTGTCACCAACGAAAGTGTCATGTGACCCAATCCATCCCTTTTCCAACCCCAATCCAGCCTGTATTTTCTCCCAACATCCTTCCGTCCTTGTCCACCGCGCTTCTCGTGGTCATGTCGTGGTTTCTTTGGTTTACGTTCGCACTTCATCAAAGCATTAACACTCATTTCTTTTCTTTTTTTTACACTTCCTTCCCTGTCGGCCAGGCAACAAGTGCAAGAAAAGCCCAGACTTGAAAAGGCATGTTTCCTTCACCCACGTTTTCCCCCTTGTGCCCTCTTACAGACGATGTACCAGCAACAAGGAATGGTACTTTACCTGAGAGTGTCTGAAATAAAGTGCCCTGACCAGGCGTAGTGCCTTCCAGTCCAGCTCTCGCTCGCTTTGATGCACATTGGAATGAAACAGGACAGGATTTAGTGTAACAGCAAGCCAAGATTGTAAGAAATGGCTGAAGCAGTCACCAGGGACAAGATGCCTTGTACAAAATGGGTACTGAGGACTAAAAATCACAACATTGTCCCCCTGTATTAAAAATCTCTGTATTTATGGTTAAATGAAGCCTTTGTGCTTGCTGGGACAGAGGAAAATGTGCCACAGGGAACAGCAACAATGCTTTCCTTCAGTTCTGGCTCCTGATTATGACGGGGTTAAAAAAAAAAGCGTAAGAAATCTTTGCTTACGAGAAGAAAGTCGAAATATCTCCCGGTTCAAGTGAAAATTCTGAGAATAGTGGCGAAATATTTTGACGTTATTCGTAAAATGTTTTGATGTTTTTTCTCGTAGTTACGACAATGTATTTCTTTTTTTTCATATTTTGACTCTTCACCTACTGTTATAACGTTATTCTTGGGTTTGACTTTATTCTGTATTATATTGACTATTTTATTCTTTAAAAAAAAAAAAAAAAAAAAATTATATATTATATATATATATATATATATATATAGATATATAGATATAGATATATAGATATATAGATAGATAGATGATAGATAGATAGGGGCACGGTGGCTTAGTGGTTAGCACGTTCGCCTCACACCACCAGGGTCCAGGTTCGATTCCCGTCTCGGTCATGTGTGTGTGGAGTTTGCATGTTCTCCCCGTGCCTCAGGGGGGTTTTTCTCTGGGTTCTCCAGGTTTCCTCCCCGGTCCAAAAACATGCACGGTAGGTCGATTGGCACCTTGGAAAAATTGTCCCTAGTGTATGAAATGTGTGTGTGTGTGTGTGTGTGTGTGTGTGTGTGTCCTGTGATGGGTTGGCATTTCATCCAGGGTGTATCCTGCCTTAATGCCCATAGACGCCTGAGATAGACACAGACTCCCCGTCACCCGAGGGAAGATAAAATGGTAGTAGAAGATGAATGTATTCTATATATTATATATATTATATATATATATATATATATATATATATATATATATATCTATCTTCCCTCGGGTCATGGGGAGTCTGTGTCTATCACACACACACAATTCACCAACCTGCATGTTTTTGGACCTTATAGCTCGAGTCTCCTACGTTTCTCCTACGTTTCTCCTACGTATGGAAGTGGGATTTTTCAGAAACGGTGACCTGTTGGAAAGAAAGCAGTCTACGGGCGTCCATTCTTCTCCCGCTCGCGAGCGTATTATTACATTTATCGATTGCTGAAATTGCTTTTCCGTTTATGTTTTTTTTTCTCCTTTTTCAGAGCCATCATGGAACACAAGGAGCTGCTGAAGGTGCAGTGGGACTGGCAGATCGGTAAGATTTACACACACCTTCCCATTGTTGTTTTTAAAATCGCGAGGAGGCGGGGCTAATTTTTGGTGGGCGCGGCGTTTATCGTACGGTTTTCCTTTCCTTTTTTTTTGTCTCAGCTCGCTGTCACAAGGTGCTGTTGTTTTGCACTTGTGTGCGGTTAACACATCTACCGTTTGGACCCGTGCACATATTTATTCCGACAGATTTATTCGGGAGCGCCGAGCGAGCTAACCACCGCATCAGGCCTCTTCCACCGGTCTGGAATGATAAATGCTGTTTGGCTGAGGATCAGTAGGGAGGTGGAGAAACTGTCATCCGTCCCATCATTTCCACAGAGCGATTGCCAACGTCGGTGACTAAACGCTGCTGTTGCTGGTGCTGTGTGTGTGTGTGTGTGTGTGTGTTGTGTGTGTGTGTGTGTGTGTGTGTGTGTGTGTGTGTTGTCGGATTGTCCGATGCATGCCGAAGCCGCGTCTCGGAAGGCATCGACTTTCCCCCGAGAGTCTGGAGATGGAAGTATACGTGTCACCACTTCATCACAACACTGTTCTTCCCCAGAAATATAATAAGGCCTTTGATCCTGCATAATAAATGTAGTGGACTGGGAGATCCTGTCTGAGAAAAAACGCATCAACATAGGATCAAATGGATTTATTTTCTGCGACGAGCTCTCAATTACAAATCAGAGCCGTAGTTTGGGGTATTTTGGGATATATGGGTGCTGTAGTTTGGTGTAGTTTGGGGTATAGGGGTGCTGTAGTTTGCGGTATATAGTGCCGTAGTTTGGGGTATAGGGGTGCTGTAGTTTGGGGTATAAGGGTACTATAGTTTGGGTATAGGGGAGCTATAGATTTGGGTATAGTAGTGCTCTAGTTTGGGGTATAGGGGTGCTGTAGTAATTTGAGGTATAAGAGTGCTGTAGTTTGGTATTGAGGTGCTGTAGTTTGGTGTGTTGGGGTGCTGTAGTTTCAGGAATAAGGGTGCTGTAGTTTGGGGTATAGGGGTGCTGTAGTTTGGTGTATTGGGGTGCTGTAGTTTGGGGTATTGGGGTGCTGTAGTTTGGGTACTGTAGTTTGGTGTATTGGGGTGCTGTAGTTTGGTGTATTGGGGTTTGGGGTATTGGGGTGCTGTAGTTTGGGGTATTGGGGTGCTGTAGTTTGGGGTATAGGGGTGCTGTAGTTTGGGGAATAGGGGTGCTGTAGTTTGGTGTATTGGGGTGCTGTAGTTTGGTGTATTGGGGTGCTGTAGTTTGGTGTATTGTGGTGCTGTAGTTTGGTATTGGGGTGCTGTAGTTTGGTGTATTGGGGTGCTGTAGTTTGGGGTATAAGCGTGCTGTAGTTTGGGGCATAGGGGTGCTGTAGTTTGGGGCATAGGTGTATTATAATTTGGGGTGTCCAATCGATATGTGGGTTTTCATCCCAAATCTTGTTCTTGCTCACAATCAAGGGCACGTTAAAGACGTGTATTAAAAATCTCTTGCCGTAATGGTGCTGAATTAACCGTTACTTTTGATCTAATAAAGTCAGGCATTGTGTAGTGTTAAAGGCCAGAAGATGGATCTTAAAAGCGCATTTCTTAATGATTATCACGCCCCGATTTCTGAGAGGGAAAATGATTAGTACTGATTGTGAGAGTTACCGCAGCTCGCCGAGACGACGCCCTGAAATGTGTCGGGATTTGTCGTCGTTAGCAACAGCAGATTTGAAAATTGTCCTCAATAATCAAGATATGAGGGACGTAGCCAAATGAACTCTTGGGCCCTTGACCTCACGCCCTTTGGACCGGAGGAAACCGGAGAAACCGGAGAAAAACCCGGAGAAAAAACCCCCTGAGGCACGGGGAGAACATGCAAAACCCCACACACACATGGCCGAGACGGGAATCGAACCCGGACCCTGGCGGTGTGAGGCGAACATTGCTAACCACTAAACCACCGTGCCCCTTATATTATATTACGTATGTATAATACTGTAAGGACCCAAGAGTGGTAGCTTGGCCGGGGCTTGAACCCCATGACCTTCCCCGACTGATTCCCCTGATCAGTAGTGCCTTAACCACAGAGCTGGATGTTCCCCTCCCAGTGGAACATCTTCCCAGAAGGGTGGAGGGAATTGAGGGACTAAATGTGGAACGTGATGATCAAAAAGCACATACCATTACTTATCTAGTGCATTTCGACAAAGGCCCTTGACCCTCTGTGCTCCAGGGGGCGCTGCGTCATAGCTTCCAGACAAGCTGGGATATGTGAAGAAACAATGTCACTGTGTTGTAATGTATACATGGCAAATAAAGCCTTTGTTATGTATAATGTTACACTGCTTATGCAATAATGAATAATGGGAGTCGACCCAATGACGTGTATTTGCATAATATGCAGCCAATGAGCGCTTGGATAAATCGTTTCTGTTATATCTATATATATATATATATATATATATATATATATATATATATATATATATATATATATATATATATATACTCACACCCTTGTGGCTAAAATCTAACGCACCCCATGGCGTTTATTGTAATAGTAACAGGGAGGTGGTAACTCTGGCCTCTGGACCAGATGGTCACAGGTTCAAATCCTACTACTGAGTGGGCCCTTGAGCGAGGCCCTCAACCCTCAATGGCTCAGTCGGATGAGCTGGATAAGGGCGTAAATGTAATCAACAGGAGACTGAATGTAGGATGGACACAAACGCTAATGTACACGTTCTCACGATTGTTGTTGTTGTTGTTGTTGTTTCCCCGCAAGTCCAATAACCGCCCAGAATCGCTGGTGTGCGTCGTCTTGTTTTGATGGAGTAATATTTATTCTCAGCCGAAAAGCCTCCCACGGTAATATTCTTTTGATTTCTGAGGCGTTCCGGAGGATCCTGATTGCTTTTAGTGAAATTGTCGAATTGGGAAATGGCCATGTTGGAGCTGTAAACGCTTTCTTTTCTTTTTTCTTTCTTTCTTTTCTTTCTTTCTTTCTTTTTTTTGCCTGTTTCATGAGGGCTATATCCATCTCAAAGCATAAAAAACATCACTTCATCATCCATCTCCTGCCTTCATCATCATCATCATCATCATTCATTCATTCATTCTTCTAACCGCTTGTATCCGATCTTCCCTCGGGTCACGGGGAGTCTGTGTCTATCTCAGGCGTCTATGGGCATTAAGGCAGGATACACCCTGGATGGAATGCCAACCCATCTCACACACACACACACACACACACATTCATCATACACTAGGGACAATTTTCCAAGGTGCCAATCAAACCTACCGTGCATGTTTTTGGACCGGGAGGAAACCGGAGAACCCGGAGAAAAACCCCCTGAGGCACGGGGAGAACATGCAAACTCCACACACACATGGCCGAGACGGGAATCGAACCCGGACCCTGGCGGTGTGAGGCGAACGTGCTAACCACTAAGCCCCCGTGCCCCTATCATCATCCTCATATATGGAAATAAAAAGCTTCCTTTGAAACTTTCGAATGGGGTTTCAAAATGTCAGCAGGAGGTTTTACTGCAATAACAATTAATAATAAAAATTACTAATAAAAAACAGGCTGTTTAAAAGCGACTTTTAAATCTCCGCCTGGTAAAAACGGGAGTCATATTTGATATTAATTTGCTGTTTTCTTGCTGCTCTTTGGAGAAATGTGAGGAAAGGTTATAATTCAGCACTTTCAGCAAAGCGCAATTTTACAACCAGCGACAAACAAACCAACGACCAACGACAAACCAACAAAAAGCATCGATATTCCCACAAACATTGATATTCCTACACTGAGACATAATGCAGTTTGTGGTGTTCACCACAAAAAATAATAATAAATAATAATAATAATAATAATAAAAATAGGGGATACTGAGGTTCCCCTATGGCCATGAGCTTTGGGTCATGACCGAAAGGACAAGATCCCGGATACAGGCGGCCGAAATGAGCTTCCGTTCGCAGGGTGCTGGGCGCTCCCTTAGAGATAGGGTGAGAAGTTCAGTCACTCGGGAGGAGCTCGGAGTAGATCCGCTGCTCCTCCACATCGAGAGGGGCCAGCTGGCGTGGCTCGGGCATCTATTTCGGATGCCTCCTGGGCGCCTTCCAGGGGAGGTGTTTCGGGCATGTCCCTCCAGGAAAAGGCCTCAGGGAAGACCCAGAACACGTTGGGCTGACTATGTCTTTCGACTGTCCTGGGAACGCCTCGGTGTCCCCCCGGGGGAGCTAGAGGAAGTGGCTGGAGAGAGGGAAGTCTGGGCATCTCTGCTTAGACTGCTGCCCCCGCGACCCGGTCCCGGATACGCGGAGGAAGATGGATGGATGGATGGATGGACTAGGTTACAAAAAAATGTCAACTTGACGTAAAATAGTACCGAAATTTATACTAAAAATACGAATTATATAAAACTACCGAAACAAATACTGAACATTTGCTAAAGTAAATAAATAGGACTATTTTACTTTTATTAGTGATTCATTCATTCATTCATCTTTTACCGCTTTATCCGATCTTCCCTCGGGTCACGGGGAGTCTGTGTCTATCTCAGGTGTCTATGGGCATTAAGGCAGGATACACCCTGGATGGAATGCCAACCCATCGCAGGACACACACACACACACACACACTCACAACTAAGAAAACACTCACACATTCACACACACATTCATACACTATCGAACCCCCAACCCCCAATAGTGAATATAATGATTGGAAATGTAACAGGTTACAGATTACAAATGACCCTATTCAAAATGTAAAAGTAGGGTAACGTTTCAATGACTTTTTGATTACTTTCATTTGTCCACTAGGTGGCGCTTTAAGTTAACATTCTAAGGAAAAAAGGGGGGAGGGGGGGTACTTACTTTTTTCAAAAGTAACTGTAATTTAAGTAAGCGTTTTTTCTCAGTAACTATAACGAATTAGTCACATTTATTTAGTAATTAAATTGCGTAACGCCGTTACATGTAACTGGTTTTTTTCCCCCGTAACACTGTTAACATCTCTATGTATAAAGTGTGTGTTATTGTCATGTAAGTGATAACATCTTTTTTTGGACAGTACAGTATATAAAATTAGACATGGGACATTTCCTGAGGAGGTAAATGTGAGTGATATCCGGGGCAAAATTGTTCCCGGGGCAAAAAAAAACGACATTACCCATAATTCCCGGTGGTTTTTCGGACCGAGTGTCATATCAGTGCAATGTGGATACGTAGATACGGCCGAAAATTTTCCCCATTCATCTGTATGGGCCGTAACGATGCAGAATTCCTAGAATTCCGAGTGGGTCTGGGGTTCGAGAGTCATGTGATCGTGACCTACTCCAACTCACCTACAAGCTGATTGGCCAAATGTGCATGTCGGGCGAACACGGGCCGAACGGGGGAGCCTCAAATTTTCCCCATTCATTCTCTATGGGCCCGGAATGTCATGGATTTCCCGGAGTTCCGAGCGGGTGTGGGGTTCGGGAGGTATATGATCGCGACCCACTCCGGACCCCCTACGAGTGGACGTGCGCATATGTGCATGTCGGACGCTCACAGGGCGAACTGTGAGGCATTTTCTATGGGAAAAAATGGTCGGCCCCGGGTTCGGAATTCGGAACAAAAGTAATAGCACCCCATCACACCATCGGGCCGCACAATATGAGGTATGATTCATGAGGATGGGACAAAAACTGCGGGACGAGTTACGCGGCGAATATATCTGACCCGAAGCGAGAGAGAGATTATAATAGTGATGCTTTTGCACGCACCATTAATGACTCTGGAGTGTTTGTGTGTGTGTGTGTGTGTCTCTCTTTAGGTCTCCTTTATATCGGGTTCAGTGCCTGCATGTTCGGTCTCTATAGCTTCATGCCTGTGGTGATCAAACGGACCAGCGCTACGACGGTCAACTTGTCTCTGCTCACCGCTGACCTGTACAGCCTCTTCTGCGGCCTCTTTCTATTTCAGTACAAGGTGAGTGTGTGTGTGTGTGTGTGTGTGTGTGTGTATCCCATTTCGTGTACCAAGAGAGAGAGAGAGAGAGAGAGATTTCTCATTCAGCACCATTCATTTGTATTTCTCTCCTGCGCCGTCGTGGTCTGATTAAAGTACTCCTTTATGTACAGCATCGATCCGTCCGGCGTCGGGTTGATATCGACATGCAGGGGGGGGGGGGGGGGGGGCGGGATTGGGGGGATGTACGGGGCGGGGTTTCGAGCAGGACATCTCTCCAAGGTTTTCCCGAACACGTCCTGCTCTTGACTCTTCCGTAGCGAGTCAGAGGACGGCGATGTGTGCGCGTGATCCGTCTGGTGTCTTTTCACTTCGCTTCGCTTCTCCGACGTCAAACTCGTCTCGACGACTTTATTCGTCCCCCGCTCGGTGTCCTTGGAGATCCGAGTACCGAAAAACAAAACACACGGCAAAACTTTATCGTGATAGAGACGAGTTTAATACCAAAGTCATTCATCATTCATTCATTCATTCATCTTCTAACCAACCGCTTAAATCCACCGTTATAATCCGATCTTCCCTCGGGTCACGGGGAGTCTGTGTTCTATCTCAGGCGTCTATGGGCATTAAGGCAGGATACACCCTGGATGGAATGCCAACCCATCGCAGGTGCACACACACACACCACACACACACACACCACACACACACATACACACATTCATACACTAGGGACAATTTTCCAAGGTGCCAATCAACCTACCGTGCATGTTTTTGGACCGGGGAGGAAACCGGAGAACCCGGAGAAAAAAACCCCTGAGGCACGGGGGAGAACATGCAAACTCCACACACACATGGCCGAGACGGGAATCGAACCCGGACCCTGGCGGTGTGAGGCGAACGTGCTAACCACTTAAAATAATGTAATGTAAAATAAAATGGAAAAAAAGGAAAACATTATTAACTGAATAAATGGAAAAGTGTATTCAAATGAATTTGACATTGTAAAATTTGAAATAAGAAATGGAAAACTTAATTACATTTCTTAAAATTTATTTCAAATTAATATAATTTCAATGTAAAAAAAAAAAAATATATATATATATATATATATATATATATATATATATTTATTTAAATTTTTTTTTTTTTTATTAAATATTAAAAAGGTAGGGGGGCACGGTGGTTTAGTGGTTAGCACGTTTGCCTCACACCGCCAGGGATCCGGGTTCGAATTCCCGTCTCGGCCATGTGTGTGTGTGGAGTTTGCATGTTCTCCCCGTGCCTCAGGGGGTTTTTCTCCGGGTTCTCCGGTTTCCCCCCCCGGTCCAAAAACATGCACGGTAGGTTGATTGGCACCTTGGAAAATTGTCCCTAGTGTATGAATGTGTGTGTGTGTGTGTGTGTGTGTGTGTGTGTGGCCCTGTGATGGGTTGGCATTCCATCCAGGGTGTATCCTGCCTTAATGCCCATAGACGCCTGAGATAGGCACAGACTCCCCGTGACCCGAGGGAAGATCGGATATAGCGGTAGAAGATGAATGAATGAATGAATATTAAAAAGGTTATACAGATATAATAATGTAATAATTAGTGTAACTTTTCAATTGACTTTATAAATGAAAAAGTAACTGATTGATATTTGATTAAATCTTGATTACTTTCAAGTTTCCTAATGCCATATTAAATAAATAATTTCATCAAAATTTCCAAACCTTTATAACTTTACAGTTAACCTTACAGCAGTACTCACAGGTAAACAAAAACAAAAAAACAACAACGGCATAAAAGGAGTGAACTGGTAAGTGAAACTCCCGGAAGGTAATATTCATCCGTCTAATACATGTAGGAGAAGTTCTCGCTCCGGCGCTTGTGCGGAGAAGGGTTTGAAAGCGATGTAATTACTGCGTCGTCATCTTTTCCCGGCGATCAATCACCCGCGCGTCTCCATTAAAAGTTTTAATGCGCCGTCCTTCTTCGGCTTTCAGATTAATAGATGGAGTTTTATGAAAAGCGATGGTGGAAATGGGGGTTGATAATTGAACATTCATTATCGTATTACGTTAATCGTCTGTTCTCTGATGAACAAAAAAATGTGCAAAGTGCTTCGGGATCCCCCCCGAACCCCCCCCTCACCCCATAACCACAGCCCCCCTCCCCTCCCCATCCACCCCCACCTCACAGGGATATGTTTCTCCTTCACCGTACTCCGGAGCAGACCTTGGGAATAATTCATGTGCTTGCCCTTTTTGTGTGTGTCGGGGCGAAACATGGGCCCGGTGTGTGTGTGTGTGTGTTTGTGTTTCCTGGAGATCGCTCCTGTGCTACAAGGGCTCGGATGAAATACCGCATCCAATTCGTTTTTTGGCGTTTCAGGCGTTTGTTTTTGAATGGCGAAGACGGCGCGTGGCGCGATCGGAGATTCTCGCCGCCCCTGGTATTGTTGGCCTTCTGCTTCATCGAAATGAAAGAGACAGACTTGTTCTCTCGCTCCGTGTCCGTGGGAGTGTGGCGTAACCAGACAAACCATTTTTTAAAAAAAACCTCCGCCGTGTCCTAAATTTCTGTTTGTTTGTTTGTTTGTTTATTTGTCTGTTTATTTATTTTTTCTTGTTTGTTTGTTTATTTATTTATCTATCTATATGTTTATTTTGTTTGTTTGTTTGCTTGCTTATATTTATGTTTGTTTGTTTGTTTATATGTTTGTTTGTCTGTTTATTTATTTACTTGTTTCTTTGTTTGTTTATTTATCTATCTATATGTTTTTTTTTGTTTGTTTGTTTGTTTGCTTAAATATATATGTTTGTTTGTTTATATATAGGAGTAATACATTACACAGCAAGGATCCTGACTGATCTGACTTGTGTAAACAACCATATATAGAAAATAAATAAATAAATAAATAAAACAATTAAATATTAAAAATCACTAATGCGATATTTTGTTTTGTTCTGCACCATACAGACAAATAAAACGTTAATTTTCTATTAAGAATTATTATCATATTACTACCATACTGACATTTTTTTCCTGTTCGCTGTGATCGAAATCAAAACTTGTGTAAAAGGTTTTTTTATTTATTTTATTTTATTTATTTGCTTTTTAATTTGCCGACTAAAATGTAAAAAAAAAAAAAAAGCAGGTTAAAAAAATACAAAAACGCAAAACAAAAAAAGTACAAAATCATGGAAATGTGAATGTAAATATATGTATTAATCATGCAATTAATAAATTGTAAATACAATATAATCTCACACACACACACACACACACACACACACACACACACATACATACACACATACACACTCTCTCAGTGCTTGAGAGACTTTACTGACATCAGCAGGTCATTTATTTATTTATTTGTTTTTTGTTTGTTTATTTACCTACTGTATAGACAAAACAATATAGATACACAATACTGTATACATGAAACACTAAAGATACACAATACTGCATAGACAAACACTATAGATACACAATACTGCATAGACAAACACTATAGATACACAATACTGTATAGACAAAACACTATTGATACACAATACTGTTTACAAAAAAAAACTATAGATACACAATACTGTATACAAAAAAACAGTATGAATACACAATACTGTATACATAAAACACTATAGATACACAATACTGTATACATAAAACACTATAGATACACAATACTGTATACATAAAACACAACAGATACACAATACTGTATAGACAAAACACTATAGATACACAATACTGTATACACAAAAACACTATAGATACACAATACTGTATACACAAAACACTATAGATACACAATACTGTATACAAAAAAACACTATAGATACACAATACTGTATACAACATAAAACACTATAGATACACAATACTGTATACAACAAAACACTATAGATACACAATACTGTATACATAAAACACAATAGATACACAATACTGTATACAAAAAAAACTATAGATACACAATACTGTATACATAAAACATGATAGATACACAATAGTGTATAAAAAAAACACTATAGATACACAATACTGTATACACAAAAACACTATAGATACACAATACTGTATACACAAAACACTATAGATACACAATACTGTAAACACAAAACACTATAGATACACAATACTGTATAGACAAAACACTATAGATACACAATACTGTATACAAAAAACACTATAGATACACAATACTGTATAGTATACATAAAACACTATAGATAC
This sequence comes from Kryptopterus vitreolus, assembly GCA_030449085.1. Classification (NCBI taxonomy): domain Eukaryota; kingdom Metazoa; phylum Chordata; class Actinopteri; order Siluriformes; family Siluridae; genus Kryptopterus; species Kryptopterus vitreolus. The sequence continues at coordinate 31,144,157 of JACRUU010000007.1, read as the reverse complement.
ACAATACTGTATACACATAAAACACACTATAGATACACAATACTGTTTACAAATACAAAAAAAACTATAGATACACAATACTGTATACATAAAACACTGATAGATACACAATAGTGTATAAAAAAAACACTATAGATACACAATACTGTATACAAAAAAACACTATAGATACACAATACTGTATACACAAAAACACTATAGATACACAATACTGTATACAAAGAAACACTATAGATACACAATAGTGTATACATAAAACACAATAGATACACAATACTGTATACAAAAAAAACTATAGATACACAATACTGTATACATAAAACATGATAGATACACAATAGTGTATAAAAAAAACACTATAGATACACACAATACACAATACTGTATACAAACTAAAACACAATAATGTATAGATAAAACACTATATACACAATACTGTATACATAAAACACTGTATATACACAATACTGTAAACACAAAACACTATAGATACACAATACTGTATAGACAAAACACTATAGATACACAATACTGTATAAACAAAACACTATAGATACACAATACTGTATACAAAAAAACACTATAGATACACAATACTGTATACACAAAACACTATAGATACACAATAGTGTATAATACTGTACACAATACTGTATAAAAAAACACTATAGATACACAATAGTGTATACATAAAACACAATAGATACACAATACTGTATACAAAAAAAACTATAGATACACAATACTGTATACATAAAACATGATAGATACACAATAGTGTATAAAAAAACACTATAGATACACAATACTGATACACAGATATAAACAAAACACTATAGATACACTGTATAATAAAACACTGTATACATACTGTATAAACACAAAACACTATAGATACACAATACTGTATACACAAAACACTATAGATACACAATACTGTATACACAAAACACTATAGATACACAATACTGTAAACACAAAACACTATAGATACACAATACTGTATAGACAAAACACTATAGATACACAATACTGTATACACAAAACACTATAGATACACAATACTGTATACATAAAACACTATAGATACACAATAATGTATAGATAAAACACTATAGATACACAATACTGTATAGACTAAACACTATAGATACACAATACTGTATAGACAAAACACTATTGATACACAATACTGTTAGATACAAAAAAAAACTATAGATACACAATACTGTATACAAAAAAACACTATAGATACACAATACTGTATACATAAAACACTATAGATACACAATACTGTAAACACAAAACACTATAGATACACAATACTGTATAGACAAAACACTATAGATACACAATACTGTATACACAAAACACTATAGATACACAATACTGTAAACACAAAACACTATAGATACACAATACTGTATACAAAAAACACTATATATACACAATAATGTATACATAAAGGACTATTGATACATAATACTCGTAACATCTCTTTGCAGAAGCGTGTGCACCTTCGGAATACTCATCCCAACCCCACCAACCACCCTCCCCCCCCCCCCCCCCCCCCTTCCCCCCACACACACACACACACACCCCCGGGAGCCATTACGATTAATTAATCATGACGATTTCAATTAACAGTAAAATTCGGAGCCCTGCTTACAATTTGTTGCTGGGCTGTGAACTCACAACCTTCTGACCACTGAGCTACCTTATTATTACTCCACGAACTCCCGACTTACACCGTCACCTCGACGGCGGAATAAAGAAAGGATCCCGGATGGACGCGTTGGTCTCGGCGATCGCGGTGTTAATGAGGCCGTACGCTCCGGCATGTTCGCCCGCGCGCGGCATCTGCTTCCTAATGATTTTATTGTGCAGCGCGAGTGGGAAACGAGCTCGCCGCTGTAATTCTCCGTCCTCGCCGGGAATTTAAATGCTGACCAAATTGCCCCCTAATTTCCATTCCTAAGCAAAGTTCACCCGAGCTCGTTAACGACGCACCGGGTTCCTTTCTCTCTTTTTTTTCTTCTTCTTCTTCTTTTCTTTTTTTTTTGACCTTTTTGATGAAGGACACGCGTTCAGTAAAAATGTCCCGGCTGAACAGGAAAGAACAGGATCGTTTCAGAGTGAATACTCGTTTAAAAACAGCGTTGTTTCTTTAAATCAGACTGATTTTAATATTTATACTTACACTTTCACTCTGTTTGATATAAAACACTATCGATACACAATACTGTATAGATAAAACACTATAGATACACAATACTATAGATATATGTATAGATAAAACACTATAGATACACAATACTGTATAGATAAACATACTGTATAGATAAAACACTATAGATCACACGATACACAATACTGTATAGATAAAACACTATCTATAGATACACAATACTGTATAGATAAAACACTATAGATACACAATACTGTATAGATACACAATACAAAACACTATAGATATAGATACACAATACTGTATAGATAAAACACTATAGATACACAATACTGTATAGATAAAACACTATAGATACACAATACTGTATAGATAAAACACTATCGATACACAATACTGTATAGATAAAACACTATAGATACACAATACTGTATAGACTAAAACACTATAGATAAAACACTATGATACACAATACTGACAAAACACTATATACATAAAACACTATAGATACACAATACTGTATAGATAAAACACTATAGATACACAATACTGTATAGATAAAACACTATAGATACACAATACTGTATAGACAAAACACTATAGATACACAATACTGTATAGATAAAACACTATAGATACACAATACTGTATACATACGTATAGTATAGATAAAACACTATAGATACACAATACTGTATAGATAAAACACTATAGATACACAATACTGTATAGACTAAAACACTATAGATGCACAATACTGTATACATAAAACACTATAGATACACAATAACTGTATAGATAAAACACTATAGATACACAATACTGTATAGACTAAACACTATAGAAACAATAGTATACTAAAAATATGATACACAATACTGTATACATAAAACACTATAGATACACAATACTGTATAGATAAAACACTATAAAACACTATAGATACACAATACTGTATAGATAAAACACTATAGATACACAATACTGTATAGATAAAACACTATAGATACACAATACTGTATACATAAAACACTATAGATACACAATAATGTATAGATAAAACACTATAAAACACTATAGACTAAACACTATACACAATACTGTATACATAAAACACTATAGATACACAATAATGTATAGATAAAACACTATAGAAACAATACTGTATAGATAAACACTATAGATGCACAATACTGTATACAATAATGTATAGATAAAACACTATAGATACACAATAATGTATAGATAAAACACTATAAAACACTATAGATACACTATAGATACAATACTGTATACTAGATAAAACACTATAGATACACAATAACTGTATAGATAAAACACTATAAAACACTATAGACTAAACACTATACACAATACTGTATACATAAAACACTATAGATACACAATAATGTATAGATAAAACACTATAAAACACTATAGATACACAATACTGTATAGATAAAACACTATAGATACACAATACTGTATACATAAAACACTATAGATACACAATACTGTATAGACTAAAACACTATAGATGCACAATACTGTATACATAAAACACTATAGATACACAATCATGTATAGATAAAACACTATAGATACACAATACTGTATAGACAAAACACTATAGATGCACAATACTGTATACATAAAACACTATAGATGCACAATACTGTATAGACAAAACACTATAGATACACAATACTGTATAGACAAAACACTATAGATGCACAATACTGTATAGATAAAACACTATAGATACACAATACTGTATACATAAAACACTATAGATGCACAATATTGTATAGACAAAACACTATAGATACACAAATACTGATAAAACATTATAGACACACATAAAACACTATAGATACACAATACTGTATAGACAAAACACTATAGATACACAATACTGTATAGATAAAACACTATAGGTACACAATACTGTATACATAAAACACTATAGATACACAATACTGTATACATAAAACACTATATACAATAATGTATAGATAAAACACTATAGATACACAATACTGTATAGTATAGTATACATAAAACACTATAGATACACAATACTGTATAGACTAAACACTATAGCACATAAAGAACATATGTATACATAAAACACAATACTGTATAGTCCCCATAAAACACTATAAAACAATACTATAGACTAAACACTATAGACACAATACTGTATACATAAAACACTATAGATACACAATAATGTATAGATAAAACACTATAGATACACAATACTGTATATACATAAAACACTATAGATACACAATATTGTATAGACAAAACACTATAGATACACAAAATCCTATAGATAAAACATTATAGACACACATTATTGTATAGACAAAATACTATAGATACACAATACTGTATACATAAAACACTATAGATACACAATAACTATGTATAGATAAAACACTATAGATACACAATACTGTATAGATAAACACTATAGATACACAATACTGTATAGATAAAACACTATAAGCACACAATACTGTATACATAAAACACTATAGAAACACAATACTGTATACATAAACCACTATAGATACACAATACGGTATAGATAAAACACTATAGATACACAATACTGTATACATAAAACACTATAGATACACAATAATGTATAGATAAAACACTATAGATACACAATACTGTATAGACAAAACACTATAGATACACAATACTGTATACATAAAACACTATAGATACACAATACTGTATAGATAAAACACTATAGATACACAATACTGTATAGATACACTAAAACACTATAGACTATGCACAATACTGTATACATAAAACACTATAGATACACAATACTGTATAGACAAAACACTATAGATACACAAAACTGTATACACCAAACACTATAGATAGACAATACTGTATAGTAAACACAAAACACTATAAAACAGTAAACACAAAACACTATAGATACACAATACTGTATATACAACACACTATAGATACACAATACTGTATAGACAAAACTCTATAGATACACAATACTATAGATAAAACACTATAGATACACAATACTGTATACATAAAACACTATAGATACACAATACTGTATAGATAAAACTATATAGATACACACTATTCTATACATAAAACACTATAGATACACAATATTGTATAGACAAAACACTATAGATACACAATATTCTATAGATACACAATACTTTATATATAAATCACTATAGATACACAATACTGTCTACATAAAACACACTGGATAAACAATACTGTATAGACAAAACACTATAGATACACAATATTGTATAGACAAAATACTATAGATACACTATGCTGTATAGACAAAGACTATAGATACACAATATTGTATAGACAAAACACTGAAATGCGTAGGCTACCGGTGACAATACAGATCAATAAAATGTGCTGATATTCGCACGGAACCCAACGAGCCTAATTATTGTTATTGAAAATTCCCCCGGAGAACTCGAGAAAGCATCGAACGCTTTGCTATCAGTCTTGATGGTCGCGCGGCGTGCCGACACACTGTAATAACTCCTCGGGATATAACGGATGTATTCTCTTGAAAGAATGACTACAGGCGAATATTGCAGGATGATTTATGGCGAGACGTTTTTTTTTTTAAAACATATATTTTTTTGGTAATATTCACGGGTTTTCTCCGTGTTCTCCGGTTTCCTCCCCCCGGTCCAAAAACATGCACGGTAGGTTGATTGGCACCTTGGAAAACACTATAGATACACAATACTGAATACACAAAACACTATAGATACACAATATAAGTTTTGTATGCAAGATGCAAGTTTTTCTAAAAAAAAAAAAAAAAGACAAATAAATGACTTGGTCATTTTAAGAGACCTGCCCTTATTTTCTCTCTCTTATTTAGTAATAAAGAAAAAGCATTTTATTACTCGATTAACACTATTTTTTTTAGATTATTACAATAGCAAATTGGGATTAAAAATGGCATGTTCATAAACATCTACTTATTGGGTCCATGTGTGTAAGAGAACACATATATATATATATATATATATATATATATATATATATATATATATATCTATATATATATATATATATATATATATTCATTAATTCATCTTCATCTCTACCGCTATATCCGATCTTTCCCTCGTGGTCACAGGGGATCCCAGGCGTCTGTGGGCATTAAGGCAGGATACACCCTGGATGGAATGTCGACCCATCATAGGACACACACACACACACAACACCCACACCACACACACAACACACACACACTCACAGTCATACACACACTCATTCACTAGGGACAATTTTCCAAGGTGCCAATCAACCTACCGTGCATGTTTTGGGACCGGGGGAGGAAACCGGAGAACCCGGAGAAAAACCCCCTGAGGCACGGGGAGAACATGCAAACTCCACACACACATGGCCGAGATGGGAAATCGAACCCGGACCCTGGTGGTGTGAGGCGAACGTGCTAACCACTAAGCCACTGTGCCCCTGCTACAACACACACCCACACACACACACACATATATATATATATATATATATATATATATATATATATATATATATATATATATATATATCTATATATATATTGTGGCTACTCGCGCTCGCCGCTTTGGGCTGAACACAGGCGAGGAGAGGCGTAACTCGGGAGGGCAAAAATAATGTTTATTAAAAGTAAAGCAAATAATAAAGAGGAAAACGTTCGCGTGTCCGATATTTGGGGGATCAGGATCAGGTGAGGAGTGGCTGGAACGGGAGAGGGAGCGCGGAGATCTCTCGACGCACGCTCTCCAGATGTCGGGTCCCGATCAGTGGGCCGGCTTCGTTCTCCGGATCTCCATCGGCACGTAGGGGTCAGGTTCGTTTCCTGCCGCAAGGCTGTGGATAGCTCCCAGCTATCAGGCACTGCGAGGGTCTGGTGGGTATTCCCATCCGCGCTTACCGTCTCACCTGTAGTGGGAGGTCGGGAGAAAAAGACACATACACGCCGTTAGTCGGGAGCCCAGACGTTCTCCGACGACAACCGCCGTCCAACGGCGTTTTAAAGCCCATCGTGACTATATATATATATATATATATATATATATATATATATATATATATAATGCTGACATCATCAGCTGTGGGATTTCACTAATTCTCTTCCTATCTGAGGCGGAAATGAAATAATTCCCCTTTTATATTCCCTTTATTTAAACGCAGGCCACCTGTTTCTTTGTGTCGAAGCGAATCTTAAACAGCTTGTTGTTGTTCAGCCGCGCCCTGCTCGGTCCCACTGCAGCATTAAATATTCGTCATTGTGATCAGCTTTCAGTCCTGCTTATTATTCCGAGGTTCCTCTTACAGCGCGTGCTTTTCGGGCGTGAAACTCATCCGTCCCTCTAGACCAGATAAAAACCACTTCATGGCCTCATTACGCAGCTTAATGGACAAAAATGGCATTATAATCACGGCGGATTGCGGATTTCATTTCTGAATATGTCACGTGTGTGTGTGTGTGTGTGTGTGTGTGTGTGTGTGTGTGTGTGTGCGTGTGCGTTCCACTGAGAGTTGAAGCGTGACCCGGTGAAACCCATTTCTGGATCCGCACTTGAAATAGAACATTGTGAGGGATCTGATACGACATCCTTCTCTAAACTTTTTACTTTGGGATGGATTCTCTGGAAGGTTGGAGGGGGCGTGGTTAAATGCTGGCTTTGTTATTGGACCCTGTAGACAGGAGGATTTTTTTATTGGCCCTCCATATTGGCTCCGCCCTCCATTCACAAAACCGTATCGGCCCTAAATACACTAGGAAATTGGAAAGAAAGAAAGAAAGAAAGAAAAAGAAAGGAAGAAAGAAAGAAAGAACCGATATCACACGGAATTGGGGAGAGAAGAAAGAGAGAGAGTGAGAGAGAGAGAGAGAAAAGTGATATCACAGGGACATTTGAAAGAAAGAAAGATAGAAAAAAAAAAGTATGAAGCAAAGAATGAAAGAAACAAACAAACAAACAAACAATCAAAGAAAAAGTGATATCAGATGGAATTGGGAATTGGGAATGGGAGAAAGAAAGAAAGAAGTGATGATATCAGAAGGAAATTGGGAAGAGAGAAAGAAAGAAAGAAGTGATATCATGAAGGAAATCGTGAAGAAGAGAAAGAAAGAAAGAAGTGATATCAGAAGGAAATTGGGAAGAAAGAAAGAAAGAAGTGATATCAGAATGAAATTCGGGAAAGAAGAAAGAAAGAAAGAAAGAATGATATCAGAAGGAAATCGGGAAGAGAAGGAAGAAAGAAAGAAAGAAAGAAAGAAAGAAGTGATATCAACACAACGGAATTGGGGAAGAAAGAAAGAGAGAGAGAGAGAGAGAGATGAGAGAGAGAGAAAAGTGATATCACAGGGACATTTGAAAGAAAGATAGAAAGAAAAAAGTATGAAGCAAAGAATGAAAGAAACAAACAAACAAACACAAAATTCCAATTCAAAGAAAAAAAGTGATATCACAGGAAAATTGAGAATAAGGAAAGAAAGAATGAAAATATCTAGTTTACAGGGATAATGGGAAGAAAGAGAAGAAAGAAAGAAAGAAAGAAAGAAAGAAAGAAATAAAGGAAGAATATCAGAAAGGAATGGAAGAAAGAAAGAAAGAAAGAAGTGATATCAGAAGAAAAGAAATTGGGAAGAAAGAATTGGGAGAAAGAAAGAAGTGAATATCGAGAAGAAGAAAGAAAGAAAGAAAGAAAGAAGTGATATCAGAAGGAAATTGGGAAGAGAGAAAGAAAGAAGTGATATCAGAAGGAAATCGGGAAGAGAGAAAGAAAGAAAGAATATCAGAGAATCGGGAAAAGAAAGAAAGAAGTGATATCAAAGAATCTTGGAATAAAAAAAGAAAAGAAAGAAAGAAAGAATCAGAAAAGTGATATCAGAAAAGAAATCGAAGGAAAGAGAAGAAAGAAAGAAAGAAAGAAAGAAGAAAGAAAGAAAAGAAGTGATATCACAAACGGAATTGGGGAAGAGAAGAAGAGAGAGAGAGAGAGAGAACACAATTGGGAGAAATAAAGAGAGAGAGAGAGAGAGAAAGTGATATCACAGGGACATTTGAAAGAAAGATAGAAAGAAAAAAGTATGAAGCAAAGAATGAAAGAAACAAACAAACAAAACATCAAGAAAGAAAAAAAGTGATATCACAGGAAAATTGAGAATAAGGAAAGAAAGAATGAAAATATTGAGTTTACAGGGATAATGGGAAGAAAGAAAGAAAGAAAGAAAGAAAGAAGTGATATCAGAAGGAAATGGGAAGAAAGAAAGAAAGAAAGAAGTGATATCAGAGAGAAATTGGGAAGAAAGAAAGAAAGAAAGAAGTGATATCAGAAGGAAATGGGAATGGAAAGAAGAAAGAAAGAAGTGATATCAGAAGGAAATCGGGAAGAGAAAGAAAGAAAGAAAGAAGTGATATCAGAAGGAAATCGGGAATAGAGAAAGAGAAAGAAAGAAAGAAGTGATATCGAGAGAAAGAAAGAAGAAAGAAAGAAAAAATCGGAATAGAGAAGAAAGAGGAATAGAAAAAGAGAAAATCAAAGAAGGAATAGAGAAAGAAAGAAAGAAAGAAAGAAAGAAAAAGTGATATCAGAAGGAAATTGGGAAAGAGAAATCGGGAGAGAGAAGAAAGAAAAAAGAAAGAAAGAAGAAAGAAAGAAAGAAAGAAAGAAAGAAGTGATATCAGAAGGAAATTGAGGGAATAGAAGAAAGAAAGAAAGAAGTGATATCAGAAGGAAATCGGGAATGAGAGAAGAAAGAAAGAAGAAAGAAAGAAAGAAAGAAAGAAAGAAGTGATATCAGAAGAAAAAAAGAAATCGGGTAAGAAGAAAGAAAGAAAGAAAGAAAGAAGTGATATCAGAAGGAAATCGGGAAGAGAGAAAGAAAGAAAGAAAAAGTGATTATAGAAATAGAAAGAAAGAAAGAAAGAAGAAAGAAATCAAAGAAAGAAAGAAGTGATATCAGAAGGAAATTGGGAATAGAGAAAGAAAGAAAGAAGTGATATCAGAAGGAAATCGGGAAGAAGAAAGAAAGAAAAGAAAGAAAGAAGAAAGAAGAAAGAAAGAAAAATCAGTGATATATCAGAAGGAAATCGGAATAGCGAAAGAAAGAAGAAGAAGTTGATATCAGAAGGAAATTGGGATAGAGAAAGAAAGAAAGAATTGATATCATAAGGAA
>JACRUU010000007.1:31122790-31133236 GCA_030449085.1 Kryptopterus vitreolus | reverse complement strand
CCTGGAAGATTGGGTGCAAGAAAGGTCCTGGAAGATTGGGTGCAAGGAAGGTCCCGGAAGATTGCCAGTTGAAAAAAATGCACCCAGGAATCATGCGGATCGAAATTTTTAACGATTCTTAACCTAAGTATAGTAGTATGGAGGGAGGTGGTGGCTCAGTAGTTAAGGCATCGGCCGCGGACCGGAAGATCACAATTGAAATCTCGCCACTGTGGCCTTGAGCAAGGCCCTTAAACTTTCGATTCCCATATTAAATCTATACAATTCTGTGTTCATTGAAAATAGCTGCGAGTAAACATTAGGTAGTAAGAGTAACTCGTAATTCCATGCAGGCCACATACGAATTCACTGTTAAAAGCGGCCGTTTACACTTTTACTCGTTAGCGTATAGCCTCACGCTCCAGTACAATACCGAAGAAAATTCAGACACCAAACATGCTACACATTTATGTCATAAATATCGTTCATATTTGCTTTCTGAGTTAGATTAATATATCTGATTTATAAGCGCCAGTGCCTTGCCATATCTAGGTAATATTGGTGAAATCGTCCGGTTTACCGCTCGCCTGAGAACGTGGGTATTCTCGGATAGAAACGATTGTCGAACTAGAATTCAACACACACACACACACACACAATTCCGGCTCTCTTTTATTCGTTTTTCGTACATCATTTTCTCAGAACAAAAAAAAAGCCATGTTTTTTTTGTGTGTGTTGGTTTTTTTTCTGTAATTTCTTGGTTAATATAAACTACATGTATAGCTTGATGTAAAGTTGTAAAAAAAAAAAAAAAAAAGGACTTTCATATTTAATTGTTCATCATAGTCCTTTGTATTCTGAGCGATAAATCTGTTATAAAGTTATTATTTTGAGTATTTTTGAGTATGTTTTATTATGTCATTTACATACTGGAATTCTTAATGGTCGAGTTGTCGCTTAAATAAGGATCTTTGTCTCAAAGCTCAAAATGACGAATGTGTTAAGCGACGTGAACGTCTCGTCCTCGTCGTAATGAATTGTACTGTGCAATGCCTGAGCTGTGCAGCTTAAAGGAAAAAGATTAAATTAACGAATAGCAGCAGTGATTACACGAGAATCATTAAGCCTTTATAAAACATCATACAATTAGAATACATTGAATAAATCTACTTAATCCAAAACACATGATTAGGATCGGAGGGAGGTACGGTGGAATAGTGGTTAGCACGTTCGCCTCACACCGCAGGGTCCGGGTTCGATTCCATCTCGGTCATGTGTGTGTGGAGTTTGCGCATGTTCTCCCAGTGCCTCAGGGGGTTTTTCTCCAGGTTCTCCGGTTCTCCCCCGTCCAAAAACATTCACGGTAGGGTGATTGGCACCTTGGAAATAGGCCTAGTGTGTGGTGTGTGTGGTGTGTGTGGTGTGTGTGGTGGGGGTGTGGTGTGTGTGCTGCGATGGGTTGGCATTCTATTCAGTGTGTATCCTGGCCCAATAATGCCCATAGACGCCTGGGGGAAGAGTGGATTAGCGGTAGAAGAAGAATGAATGAATGAACTTTTCAATGAATAATATCCTAATTATTATTATAAATTATTATATTAATATGGATTGGAAAGCTATATTTGAAATTTCATTTGCAAAAGGTAAACAGAATCTATCTATCTATCTATCTATCTATCTATCTATCTATCTATCTATTGATCTACTCTGTCTATTCTATCTACTCTATTATTCTGTATCTACTATAAAAACATAGATAGACAGAGACAGATAGATATTTATATATCTATCTATCTATCTATCTATCTATCATCTATATTATCTATCTATCTATCTATCTATAAACTTTGGTCTGTCTATTGATAGAGAGGTTTATCTATCTATCTATCTATATATCTATCTAGCATTATCGATATCATCTCTCAAAATTTTGTTTCATCTATCTACTATCTATCTATCTATCGACTATCATCATCTATCTATCTAAAAAACTATCTATCTGTCTGTCGTCTGTCTGTTGTCTGTCTAATAATATTTATATCGATCTCCACTTTCTGTTTCGATCTATCTACATATCTATGGATCTATCTATCTATCTATCTAATTATCTATCTATCTATCTATCTATCTATATCTCTATCTATCAATCTATCTATATATATATCTATCTATCTCTAAACTTGCTGTTTCTGATCTATATATATATCTGTCTGTCTGTCTGTCTGTCTAGCTATCTACTATCGAATCTATCTCTATATCTATTATCGTATTATTTTTTTATATATTTATATATATATATATACACTGATAAAAAGGGTATTTGTTTATTATGGCTACTTCGATCAACTAAATAAATGAGCCCACGTTTAATATGCTGGTCATGTAATAAACTTTTACTTTTTATCTTAGAGTTATTCCATTTTTGCAAAGTGTAAACAGAATCTATCTATCTATCATCTATTGATCTACTCTGTCTATTCTATCTCTCTATTATTCTGTATCTACTATAAAACACAGATAGACAGAGACAGATATATTATTATCTATCTATCTATCTAACTCTCTATCTATCTATATATCTATCTATCTATCTATACATCTCTATTTCCATATTCTATGTATCTATCTATCTATCTATCTATCTATCTATCTGTCTATCCGCTTTTATCTATCTACTAGCCGTCTCTCAACTTGGTTGCTATCTATATCTATCTCATCTATCTATCTATTATCTATTATCCATCTATCAAGCTATCTATCTATCTATCTATCTATCTATCTACTCTATCTATCGAAATCTATCTCTAGCTTCTATCTACTCTCTATCTGTTCTCATCGATCTGAGCTGCGCTATCTCTATCTAAACTAGCTCGCTCTCTCTCTTCTCTCTCTCGCTCTTCTCAGGCTCTCCCTATCTTAGTATAATATAATTATATATAATATATATATTATATATTATATATATACAAATGATATATTCATGAGAATATATCACCCCCCCCCCCCCCCGTGAATTGTAACTTGGGACAAGCCCGGACCTTTTAAAGCCCTTGCGCCAAGATGGCGGCGGTTGGCGCGGTGTTTCCCGGCGGCGATGGCCTTCCCCAGCACGACCCCGGAGAGCGAGCTGCTGGAGCGCGTCTCCTCTTTATCCGTTCACGGGGAGGAAAGTTTCACCAGTACCAGTACCAGCAGGAGCAGCGAGTCCCGTGACTCCGGGATAAACCCGGGTTTGTTGTATTTAAGCGACGAGGTGCTCCTGGGCATTTTACGCCACCTGGAGCCGGTATCTCTGCTGAGACTCGGCAGCACGTGCTGCAGGCTGTTCCGGGTTTGTTCCTGTGACTCGCTGTGGACGCGCCACTTCCATGTGAGGCGTTTAAATCTTTACACTTCTCTAAAGTTAAATACATACACCAAATATGTAAATAAAGGCCCCGTTTTTAAAAAAATATTAAAACCACATATTTATATATAGTTTTTAAATCATTATTTGTACACAACGGGGTTAATTGAGAACCAATTAACGCAAATTGGCTCCAATTAACGTCCTGTAATTATTTGCAAATTATTTTCTACAAAACGCTTTAATATTCTGAAACGAATTGAACAATTGTTATAACTATTAAATATGTAAATATCTAATTGTTTTCCCTTATTTTTTAAAATGAAAAATTGACCTGGGCTTTTTATTATACTTTAAAGTGAATGTTATCTTTATTATAATCATCATTATTATTATTGTAAAGCTATATTTGAAATTTGCAAAGTGTCTTTTTTGTCAAGTATAACTTCATCATCCACCTTTTACTACACTTTATTTAATAATATTGTCTTTGGGAGGTGGTAGACCAGTGGTTAAGGTGTTGGACTCTGGACCGGAAGATCATGGGTTCAAACCCCACCACCACAAAGCTGCCACTAGTGGGCCCTTGAGCAAGGCCCTTAACCCTCAATTGCTCAGTTGTAAGTCGCTCTGGATAAGGGCGTCTGCTAAATGCCGCAAATGTAAATGTAATATAATCATTCAAATGCTTCAAAACAATCTTATTTTTCTATTTGTGTTATTGTAATTCTGCGCACACATGCTTCCCCTAATTCCTTTTTTTTCTTTTTTTATAATAAAAAAAAACATTCATTTTATTTCTGCAAGCCTTTTTTTATTCTAAATGTTTAAAATGTTTTGCATATCAGAAGCAATTCTTTCATTGTTTGTATTATATATTACATTTATACAAATAATGAGTACATAACTACTTAATAAATAAATAAATAAATAAATCAGTAAGTAATAATAAAGAAATAGAGAAATAGTGACTAAGGAATGAAACTGGAAAGTCCAGTTTTAGATGTTTTTAGGAAAATATGTGAAGACCCTGTTTATAGAAAACACATTATTCTGGGTCTGAAATGATCTTTTTCACACACCAAATTTTGCCTATTTAATTTTTTGGAAATTGTAATAGCATAAAAAATGAATTAATTTAATGGTTAAAAGACAAATAAAAATCAAACCATACCAGTAAAAAAAATAAAATCACAAAATCTTACAAACATTTTTTGGCCGTTAACTGTCTTTTAGTGCATTATTTATGCATTATTTATTTATTATTTAGGGAGGGAGGGATGGAGAGGGAGGGATGGAGAGGGAGGGATGGAGATGGAGATAGATTGATAGATAGAGAGGGGGAGTTGAGAGAGATAGATAGATAGATAGATATATAGATAGACTAGATAGAACAGATAGATATAGATAGATAGATATGAGATATCTAGATGATAGATAGATAGATAGGATATAGATAGTATATAGATATAGATGTATGGAGGAGAGGGAGAGGGAGGGATGGAGAGGGATATAGAGATGGATATAGATAGATAGAAATGGGGAGAGGGAGTGGAGAGAGATGGGGAGAGGGATATAGAGATGCATATATAGATAGATATAGATAGATGGATATAGATAGATATATAGATATAGATGATGATATAGATAGATAGAGGATAGAGATGATGGAGATATGATAGAGATGGTGAAGGATGAGATGGATATAGATAGATCCTCGATAGAGATATAGAGGCGATGGGAGATGGGGAGGATGGAGAGGGATATAGGGAGGATGGATAGATAGAGATCGGGAGTTGGAGGAGGGCAGGGATGGAGAGGATGGGGAGAGGGATGGAGGCTAAGCGATAGATAGCTGGATATAGATAGATAGATAGGATGATAGATGAGAGAGGGATTCCCCGGAGGAGGGATGTATAGGAAGGAGGATATAGCTAGATAGAGAGATAGAGGAGGATATAGATAGATGAGATAGAGAGATATAGATAGATATAGATAGAGCCTATAGATGATAGATTATGGAGAGAGAGGGAGGGATGGAGAGGGATATAGAGATGGATATAGATAGATAGAGATGGGGAGGGAGTGGGGAGTAGAGATGGAGGGAGATAGAGGAGAGATGGAGAGAGATAGCGAGGATAGATAGATCGAGATCAGAATAGAGAGATAGGGGAGGCGACGAGCGAGCGAGAGGAGAGACGATGATTTTTTAAAGGTACACTCAAAATACAAACTAAAATTGGGCTAAAAGAGTGATAATTTATCTTTGTGTTTTTATCATATATTAAATATTTTTTGTGCTATAGAGCCAAGTCACTATATTCATAGTGTGAAATGAGTATTCATCTTGAAATGAATGAATGTTTATTGATGAAGAGTTAGACCAAGAAAAATCCAAATAAAATAATCCAACCCTTAACGCTTAATTTATTTCGTTACCTGATATTTCAACGTACATCTTCGTGGATTTATCTTCGTTTACTATCTACTATAAATGACCACTAAATTCAAAATGTAGTAACCAAACTGCCCGGGACGTCCAAAAATAGTGTTCGATGGAACAATCTGCACCTATAGTTCACTTCTGTCTGCAAAAATCAACATTATTTATATTCTAGTCTATAAAATTCCCCATACAATTTTCAAAGTCTTGAGAGCGGCCTCTAGAGGTGAATCAGTGACACTGCATGCTGAGTGAGTCTATAGAGCGCTTTTAGTTTTATTTATTTATTTATTTTTTATTAAAATGCTTATTAATGATATAATTAATTCAATAATATATTTATTTGTTAGGATTTAGCACTGTTCTTTTTTTTTTTATAATGAAGCTCTGTACTGTTGGCCTTTATTATTTATTTATTTATTTTATTATTATTATTATTATTATTATAAATGTACCAAAAGTGTCCATTTTACAAACTATTGATTGATTTTATATGATTTTGATAAATATCCACTATTGATTGACCTCCATAATATTTTTTACTTGCATTCATTAACCAATTTTTCTAAATATTATAGATTATTATTATTATTATGATTATATTATTATTATTATATATATATTTTTTTTGTCAGACAAACTATTTTCCAAAAATACCCAACATGCTTATCCTGTCAGAATCCAGTGGCATTTTGCTGGTCTGTACTATATATTTTTTATATTTTGAGAAATATTTAATTAATTTTATTATTTTAGATAAGTATTCTTTTGATACTTTTAATAAATGAATTAATCCTTACATTTTTTTTCTTTTTTTTTTTCAGAAAGAAATTAAACATCTTTAACGATGGGGAAAAAAGCCCACCCTTAACTCTCTGAAGGTGTGTGTGTGTGTGTGTGTGTGTGCACGTGTGTGTTTAGGACTCTTTCGGGGTCGGCCTGCCGAACATCTCCGCCGTCGCGTACGCCGCCAAAACCGCCTTCCGCTTGGTGTTCATGTGGCGAGCGCTTTTCCGAAACATCCACTGCAACCGCTCCCTTCAGGAGAAGCTGTTCGCCGAGGTGCCCTTCCCTCCACACGCGTACTGGACCCAGTGGCTCGTGATGGAGGAGCGAGTGCCTTTACCTGCCGCCCAGCTCCCGTGCTCGGACGTGGAGGCGCTGTGGGGGATGCCGCGAGACCTGTTCACTGAGAAACTCCCAGGTACTCCGCTCGGTCATGCCGTACGACCTCGGCTCCTGATCTCTCCCGGAGACGTTACGCACTGTGTTTCCACTCCGTTACGCAACATCAGTGCAGGGTTATGAAATCCTTTGTGTTTATTTTTAATAACAAGCCGACACAATTATGCCTTGGGGCTGAAAAACCTGCTGTCATGTGATTTGGTTTTCTAGAACAGCAGTAAATTTGACTCGTTCACGTCTTACTTTATTCCCACACTCGCTGTGCAGTTTTTCCTTTTATTGGAAAAACGAACAAACTTTAAGTTGTGTAAACAATGTAGCAGGGAGAGACCAGACCTTTGTCTGAGTTGATCTCCTTAAATGGTCCTAAACACACACTTCAAAAAGAGTCATGTGTGTGGTGGTGTTTATTTATTTATATAGATAGATAGATAGATGGATGTAGGTAGATATGAGAGGTAGAGAGAGAGAGAGAGATGGGTAGAGAGAGAGAGAGAGAGATGGATTAGAGAGAGAGAGATAGAAGAGAGATGGGTGGAGAGATGAGAGTGGGTAGATAGAGAGAGGAGAGAGAGAGAGAGAGATGGGTAGAGAGAGAGAGAGAGAGAGAGATGGGTAGAGAGAGAGAGAGAGAGGTGGGTAGAGAGAGAGGTGGGTAGAGAGAGATGTAGATGGAGATGTGGAGGGAGAGAGAGAGATGTGGAGAGAGAGAGAGAGAGAGGGAGAGGGAGAGAGAGAGAGAGAGAGAGAGAGAGATAGAGATTTGTAGAGAGAGATGTGGAGGGAGAGAGATAGATATGTAGAGAGGGAGCGATAGAGGGAGAGGTATAGATAGATATAGATATATATGTAGAGAGGTATGGATGTGTGTGTGTATATGATGTATATGTAGAGAGGTATAGATGTGTGTGTGTGTGTGTGTGTGTATGTGTGTGTGTGTGTATATGATATATATGTAGAGAGGTATAGATGTGTGTGTGTATATGATGTATATGTAGAGAGGTATAGATGTGGTGTGTGTGGTGTGTGTGTTGTGTGTGTGTTGTGATGATGTAGTAGTGTGTTGTGTGTGTGTTGTGGTGATGTAGTGATGATAGATATGTAGAGGTTAGATAGGATGTGGGTGGTGTATATGATATATAGTAGAGAGGTATAGATATAGTGTGTGTGTGTGTATGTGTGTGTATATATATATAGAGAGTTGTAGATGTGTGTGGTGGTGTGTGTGTGTGGTAATATGATATATATGTAGAGAGGTATAGATAGAGATTTGGGGTATGATATATATGTAAGGAGATGAGGTGTGTGTGTGTGTGGGGTGGTGTGTGTGTGTATATAGATATAATTGTATATATGTAGAGAGGTATAGATATAGATATGTGTGTGTGGTATATGATATATATGTAGAGAGGTATAGATATAGATATATATTGTGTGTTTGTGTGTGGTGGGGTATATATATTGTAGAGAGGTTAGATATAGATATGTGTTGTAATGATATATATGTAGAGAGGTAGATAGTATAGATGTGTGTGTGTGTGTGTGTGTGTGTGGTGTGTGTGTGTGTGTATATGATATTCGCTATATGTAGAGAGGGTTGAGAATAGATATATATTGTGTGTGTGTGTGTGTGTATGATATATATGTAGAGAGGTAGAGATATAGATATATATGTGTGTGTGTGTGTGTGGTATGTGTGTGTGTGTGTGTGTGTGGTGTGTGTGTGTGGTGTGGTATGATATATATGTAGAGAGGTAGAGATATAGATATATATGTGTGTGTGTGTGTGTGGGTATATGAATATGTAGAGAGGTAGAGATATAGATATATATATGTGTGTGTGTGTGTGTGTGTGTATATGATATATATGTAGATATATATATATTTTTAATCGTTAAAATGTTTAAGATTAATTTCTTTCTAAAAACTTTAGGATTGAATTCTGTTTCATGTGTGTATTAAAAGGATATAAATATGAAATAATGAAATAAAGGAGAGATTAAGTCCTGCACAATCCAGTAAATATTCCACTTATTTGCTTTGCCATATTTTTGCGCTGGATTTCCTTCCTGCAGTAAGTCTCCCGTTTATCCGGGGGCAGGAATTCACTGGGTCCTGCAAAACTAAGAAAAAATAAAGAAGTTATGGGTTAAGGGCCATCGTGCTCAAGGGCCCGATAGTGGCAGCTGCTTGTTGCTGGGATCTGAACCTGCAACCATCTGGTCCAGAACCTATTGCCCAAATCACCCAGCTACAATGTGTGTGTTTGTGTGTAGAGATAGATGGAGGGAGAGGGAGGGAGAGATAGAGATGGATGGGATAGATGGATAGATGATTGATGGATAGGTAGGGAGATGGAGAGATGGAGAGATGGGGAGAGGTGGATAGATTGATGTAGAGGGAGATGGGGGAGAGATGGATAGAGAGATTGATGGATAGAGGTAGAAAGGGATAGGGATAGAGAGAGAGATGGGGAGAGAGAGATCTAGAGAGATGGATAGATCGAGATAGAGAGAGATAGAGAGAGAGAGAATAGAGGTATAGAGGGAGAGGGATAGAAGTAGAAAGGGGAGAGGAATTGAGGGAAAGATGGGATAGATAGATTGATGGATAGAGGTATAGAGGGAGAGGGATAGAAGTAGAAAGGGGAGAGGAATTGAGGGAAAGGGGAGAGGGATGGAAATGGAGATGGGGAGAGATGTATAGAGAGATAGATTGATGAATAGAGGTGGGGAGAGATGGAAAGAGAGAGATTGATGGATAGAGGTAGAGAGGGAGAGGGATAGAGGTAGAAAGTGACGGGGATAGAGAGAGAGAGAGAGAGAGATGGATGGAGAGATGGATTGATGGATAGAGGTATAGAGATGGGGAGAGAGCTGGATGGATGGATGGATGGATAGATAGATATTAAACACACACGCACACACACCTCACGCAAACACACACACAGTATATTTGTTTATTTTCAGATCAGTAAAGTGTGTGTGTGTGTGTGTGTGTGTGTGTGTTTTGTTGTTGTTGTGTGTTAAACTTGATGTATAAAAGAGAGAGCGGTAGGGGATGAGTATCTCCGGATGGAATGGAGAGATCTGTATAACCTGGCCGTGACTCACCATGGCAGCACCTCTCTGCTCTTTCACTACGTCCTGAAACAGCAGCACAGCAGCGGTAAGCGCACACACACACACACACACACACTCTCTACACTCTCTCACACTCACTCTCACACTCTCTCACTCTCTCACTCTCTCACTCTCTCACTCTCTCACTCTCTCTCTCTCTCTCTCTCTCTCTCTCTCTCTGTCGGTCTCGCTGTTCTGCTGTGTCTGTCTGTGTGTCGGTCTCGCTGTGTCTGTCGGTCGGTCGGTCTCGCTGTGTCTGTCGGTCGGTCTCGCTGTGTCTGTCGGTCGGTCGGTCTCGCTGTGTCTGTCTGTCGGTCTCGCTCTGTGTGTCTCTCGGTCGGTCGGTAGCGCTGTGGCTCGCGGTGGTTCTC